>PVKU01017364.1:0-11721 GCA_004027475.1 Anoura caudifer | reverse complement strand
CCCAGGTCATCCAGGCTGCATGGCCCTGCCTATAGACTAAGCCTGATTGACTGAGGTCAGTGACAGCAATCCTAACTCCCTTTAACAGAGTCTCACTTTCACCGGCTCCACTGCCGCAAGGGGTGGTGGTGATGTGATTCAGGTCTAGGCAAGAAGACACACAGGGGAATTCTGGAAAGAGGCCCATGGAGAGAAAGACTTCTTCTCACTTCCTCCATCCCCCAGTAACATCATCAAAGTACATAAAACATTTATGTTTTAGATATTTAAACACTTTAGCTGAAGTTTAAGGCCTGCACAACCTAGTTCTTCACTTATTTTTTCCTCCAACATTACCCACCTCTCACCACATACCTTCTGTGGAGCCTAGGAAGGCCAAGTGCAGGTATGGTCACCAAAGATGGCCCCGAATGAACCCCATCTCCCAGGGTTCACAATTTTGTGCAGCGCCCCCACCCCCGAATCTGCACTGGGCCTGTGAAACAGTTTAACTCCTAGAATGCAAAAGACAGGATGCTGGGCCAGTCTGGGCCACAGTGACCTAGAAGGTTCTGCTTTTTCATCCTCAGGGGCCCTAAGTCTCCAGGTAGACAATCCATCTGCACCAAGACTACGGTGCAGTGGGGAAGTGCAACCTGACCACAGAAGAGGCCACGAGGAGAACTGAGAGCCTCAGCCAGCACAGAAGACCAAGGCCCCAAACTCGTGACGGAGTTGGAGCCATTTCAACCAGCCCTCAGCCACCTCGTCCCCTGAGCTGACAGCACATGGAGCAGAGAAGCAGGGTAAGCTGGCGTGAAAAAGTAACTAAAAATCATCCCTACTTAAAGCCAACTACTCTTCTCAGTACTGTGGATGACTGCCACTCTTTCGCATCCACACTTTCTTACATCGCCCTTTCAGCTTAGCTTAGCTTTCCTTCTCATCAAGTTTATCCACCCTTCAAGGCTCTTCTTGAATGCCACCTCATCTGAAAAACCCTCTTGATTATGTCAACTCTCAGCGCTTGGGTATTTTGCCCAGCTCTGAGGCATGTATGTGTTTTTGCCCACCTGTAGCAGCATACCAGTTTTGTTTGGATAGATGATCCATCCCCCTTTTTGTTGGAACTGTCCATCATATTGTCCACTTACCTCTGTCCTGGGTGGGACAAAAAACCTTACTGGGCCAATCAGCTGCTGTCTCCCTCCAGGGCAGATCCTGAGATGGGTGACAGAGAACTGTTAATGGACAACAGCCTGGAGCTCCTGCTGGCCAGGCCTCCCACGCTGCTCTGATCCCAGTTCAGGGCAAGACTGACTCTTCACCTTCTCCTTCAAGTCTCTGAACACCGCTGAAACAGAGGTAAAGTTCACCAATTATTCCATTTGTCCCCTTACATTTCCCAGCCACCTGCAGTTAAGGTAGACCATGTGACTAGTTCTGGCAGATGATATTCGAATGGAAATGACACTTGTCATTTTCAGGCTGAGGCAGTAAAAAGCCCCCGTGCAAACCTCCAATCTCTAGAGACCCCTGCATGGTCATAGAGGAGGCTTTGTGTTTCATGTTTTCAGGTGGCGTGGCTGCAAAATCATGGATCCTCTGTAGGCTGAGTCCCTGAGTGAATGCAGAGTGGAGCTTCTACAGACCCACCTGCAATGTGTATGTAGCATGACCCAGAAATAACGATTTGGAGGATGTTTATTATAGCATTGTAACCTGGTCTCTCCTGAATAACACATACCCAATACTCTTTCAATAAGCTTTTTTTTCTTAAATTACCCAGTGTTAGTTTCTTACACCTAAAATTGCTTAACTGATCAACTCTAACAGCACTTAGCTGTTTCTTCTTACTGCACTTCCTAATGCACATCTCTCTTATTTTTTCATTAGCAGCTGAGAGACACCTGACTATTGGGACTATTAAGGTTTATCTTTGCATCCTATCACATTATAAGGCTCTTGATAATTATTTGTTAGGATGAATGCAAAAAGGAATGAAAATGAAAAATTTGATGAGTCAACTAGATAATTTCTGTTCAACCTTGGTTTCTATATCAATTTTTAACTGAGCATTAATTAAGAGATCCTAAAATATGACTGCATCTTTGTTTTATGATTGATGGTGGCATCTATTTATTTTCAATCATATTATAACCAGTTGTCATAACTTCAAAAACTTTATTAAATGCCAAAGGTAAAATACTTTTGAAACATCCAAACAACAGCAAAATTCAATGAGTTCTTAACTCCTGACAGACACTACATGTAGGGTGCTTAGTTTTTTCTCTTCTTGTCCCACCCCATTCCCATTCCTGAAATTTAACATCGTATTGTAGATAAATGAAGAAGCAGCAATTTGGAAGTATTTACCTATTTTTTCCAAAGAAGTTCATACATTTCAAATCAGTAAAAAAAAGTACTTCAGGAATCTGATGGACCAATGAATAAGAGCCATAGAGAAGAAGGAATCCTCCACTTTTGTCCATTTTAAAAGAAATACCTGTAAAGTGAAAATGATTTACAACCTGCTCCCAGTGAAAGAGAGAGAGAGAGAGACAATGTCTTTGTTAGGATAATCTTGAAGGTCATGGGACATTGGATATGTGAATAAATTTAAGTGTGTTCTAGATCAGTGCTTTTCAAACTGACATTTGCACATGATTCACCTGGGGATCTTGTTAAAATGTAGATTCTGCTGCAGGAGGTCAGGGTGGGGCTTTAGACTCACCTGATGCTGCTGGCCCACAGATCACCCTCAGAAGAGCAGGTGTGGATGTTCCCTGTGTGATAAGAATCACCACTGCAAATCAAGAGCTCCTGACAGGCCTACTGAGGACCACATTGAATTTGGGTTTTGATTAAGTTGCCCTGAATTCAACTGTTGATCAGTTTTCTTTAAGTCTGTTGGGACACCACCACGACCTTTTATCTTAGCTTGAAACCGCTTCTCTGGTAACTTCACTATCTCTTTAGAAACTAGTAAGGAACACAAAAGCAGGCAAAACAGAGCCCCAAGAAGCAAAAAAGGTATAACAAATTCTACACACTAAAATGTGTGCGCTTTACTGATATTTAGCTTTATTTATTTATTTTTTTGCCCATTTTTTCCCAACAAGACAGGCTATTTATTTGCTCAGGCCAGGGGTTGTTGATAGAAGGCAATTATAAGGAGAGATTAGAACTGCTGGTAGCTTGACAGAGGGGATAAAGATGAAAATACTATGAAAATCTGATGCTATAATTAAAAAATGAAAAACTTATCATAGCCTTGGGATAAAGGCATGAAGCTGAAATTTAGAATTGTCCTCAAAGACATCCTTGTGCTCATCAACTCATTGCTTAAGACAGCAAATAAGTATATATTTTAGGATTATTAATACAGAAAATAGAAAAACTTTTGAAAATGTTGGTGCTTAAAGGAATACTCTAGTTATATAGAAAATTCACTAATGTATAACAATTCTCTGATGATGCTGGATAAATATAGCTGTAAGTGTATCCCAATTTTATATAGCATTGATTTCATTATATCTAAAATCTTTATGATCACATAGAGTCAATTTATTTTAAAAATAATATTTCTTTTTTAAAAAGATTTTATTTATTTATTTTTAGAGAGAGGGGAAGGGAGAAAGAGAGGGAAAGAAACATCAATGTGTGGTTGCCTCTCATGTGGCCCCACTGGGGACCTGGCCCACAACCCAGGCATGTGCCCTGACTGGGAATCGAACTGGTGACCCTTTGGTTCCCAGCCTGCACTCAATCCACTGATCTACTAGCCAGGGCAAAAAAATAATAATATTTCTTATGATTATAAAATAAGACATGTTTCTGGAGATAGTCAAAAAACATAAAAAAGTCATAAGAAAAAAATTTACCTATAATTCCTCTAATCATGAATATCCACCAATAATATTTTGGTATATAAGTCCTCTTTGGAAAAATTCCAGCCATTGTTAATATAACAAGAATGGTTTTGTGTGTCATCAATGTAACCTGGCAGCCAAGGAGAGTGGATTGGAATGCCCATGTGAAAACAATGACAATGTCACTGTTCCAGTCAGTAGGGGCAGTAGACTCCATTGAGTGAGCATGTGTACTGTGTGGCTGTCCCATTCAAAATGACTGAGTGAGTAGAGCAACGAATCTGCATCAAATTTTGCATTAGGCTTGAATATTCCTCCACGGAAACTATTCAGATGATTCAGCAATCCGCTCATGCATCATGTCTTATGCAGAGTATCTTTGAGAAACAGATTTGGCACCCTGCAACTTCTGGCTTTTCCCAAAACTAAAGTCACCCTTGCTAAGGAAGAGATTTCAGACCGTTGATAACATTCAGGAAAATACAATCAGGAAGCTGATGGTTATTGGGAGAACTGTGCAAGGTCCCAAGGTGCCTACTTTGAAGGGGACTGAGGCATCTATATCCTTTGTACAATGTTCCTTGTATCTTGTATCTTCTTCAATAAATGTCTGTTTTACATATTATATGGCTGGATACCTTCTGGACAGACCTCATATATTCTTCTAGTTTTCTCTCTCTCTTAAAATATTCTGCGTAATGCTTTTTCTTTTGACCTCAGGTATTCTTTCAAAACATGATATTCGCCTATATAAGATTCTGCAGAGTTTTTACTTATTTCAACCACTTTCCTTTGTGAGTATTTGGAGTCATTTGAGCTTTGCCTTTTTTCCCTGAAAGAATCAAGGCTATGATGCACTTCTTTGCATATTTACCTTTGTGAGCATCTCTGATCATTTCTGCAGACAGGTTCCCAGAAGTGGAATCCCCAGGTCAAGCAACATATGTCCAGGGTTTTGAAGAGCACAGCCACACTGCCAACTAGAAACACTGCATGGTCTATACTGCTTCTAGCAGTGTGCCTATTTCTCCATCCAGGGTCTGAGACTCCCCTGGACTTTACAAGAATTGTTTTTAAGGATGACATTTGGGCTTGTCACCATCCCTCTCAGATGAGGAATGAGTAGAGGGGAATCACTGTCCCTCTCTGCTCCTGCAACACATACCTATCACTTCCCCTGGATCAAACTGAAGATATGATAAATAAAAAAAGTATATGGTTTCCATAATCAGCTTTATTTTCTTTCATTTCTTGTTTTACTCATTTTTGCCTTTTGCTTTATTATTATTTCCTTTCTCTGTTTTCTCTTTGTTTTTTGTCTCTTAAATTTAACCCAAAATTAAATTTTTTTTTTTGTAATAAGTACACTGAAGGCTATAAATCCCTTATAATTATTGTTTTAGTTGGATCCTAGTTCAGGTTTTATTATGCAAGGCTTTTATTGTTATTCACTACTAAATATTTTATAATTTCCATATTGATTTTCTTTTTAAGCTATATGTATTTTTCAGTTTCTAAATGCATATTCTTTTTTTAAAAAAAGTGTTTATTTTTTTATTTTTTAGAAAGAAGGGAAGGAGAGAGAGGGAGAGAAACATTGATGTGAGAGAGGAACATCGGTTGCCTCTCATACTCACTCTGTGGAATAATGCCCGCCTTTCACTCTGTGGAATAATGCCCAACCAACTGAGCCACACCAGTGAGGGTGCATATTCTTTTTCTTTTAAAAATGTATTATAATGTATTATAAAACCTGTCAACATGCAAAAAGTATAAAAATATAATGAATATCCAGCTTAAGAAATAAAACTAGAAGGTATGCTTATAATTTTTAATTTTATTTTTATTTAAGTCATAGATGTACAAGATAAACAAACATCCTGTCTTCCTGGCCCCTCCTCAGAAGTAACTGCAGTTGCTAAATTAAGGTATATTTTATGAATTGTAAGGGGTTCTTTTGGGCTCCTTCTTGTTGTTGATTTTTAATTTTACCTCCTTGTGGTTTGTGAACGTGATCTATGGTTCTTCAGAATTTATTGAGGCTTTCTTTGTGGCCAGGACATAGTCAATTTCTGTAAATGTTTCAAGTATGTTTGAAAAGAACAGATATGCCGATGTTCTTTTTCTAAAATACAGCCTGATCTCATCACTTCCTCTCTGAACTTCAATGGTCTTCAAGTGAAAGACTGAGTCCCCTAGCCTATTATTTGGTCCCAAGCTTCCTCTCTAGCCAAGACCTCAGCCAACCTCTCCATGTATAAAAAAAAAAAAAAAAAAAATGTATGTGCATGTAGCTCTTGTACCTTTTAGGGTCAACTTTCAGAAGAACATTTGAATTGTCAGAATTGACTTGTAGCGGATAGTCCAATGTCTGGCACATCAAAGGTTCAAACAGAATCTCACTGAGCTACCTGGAGACTGCGTTTTCTTCTGAGGGTGGAGTCTTGCTGAGGCTGGACAGTCAGTCACCTTATAGTGGTTGCTCCCTCATCACAAGTCCTCACTCACTACTTTCTCTTCCTGAACCCAATGTACCTCACTGAGACCTTTGGTTGCTGCGACCCTCCCTGCTAATTTTTCTGCACTTTCCCTCCTTCCTGTCTCTACTTGCCCATGTTGTCCAGTTGCTTTGCCTTCTAGAGACAGCTGCATATGCCCAATCAAGACCTAATCCTGGTTGAATTCACACTGAGCTTCTGCTCTGAGGCCCCTGGGATAGGGATGGGAGATTGTGGGGGAAATTAGGTAAGTGACTGTCTTCTCTATACATTTATGGTTTCAACCTTAGTTGGAACCTCACTTTTGCATTTCCTTCAGCATCTGTTTCAAACTTTTTGATCCCTCTCAAATCCACCAGCATCTCCCCAGCTCCTTCATTCAGCAGAATGATAGTTTGCTACACTATGGAGAAAATAGAAAACATCATGGGTGAGCCTTCATTTAGCCTTTCCACCTCCTTTTCTCCTGTTTCTGAAGTGTGTCTCTTCCTCTTTAGGGTAAGGGTAATCCTGTCTCCATATGCCTTTGACCCCATCCTCTCCTGTCTTCCTCGTTTTTATCTATTGATTATTTCCTCTGCTCCTGAGACTCCCCTTCCCAAACACCATCCTTCCTAAAAGTAATCAGCACTCCCTCAGCCTCCATGCATTAAGTCCTCTTGGAGGCTGATGTAGTTTTTGCCCCTCTCTATGGGCTCTTATTGACCATTCAATTCTCAATTAGTATGGTATATCTTTCTTGGCCTCTTCAGAGCACCCACAATCCTGACCACACCCTGCTTCTCAAAACTTTCTCCTATTTATCTACCTCTGACACCACTCAGTCTTGAATCCCTTTCTCCTCTTTCTACCTCCATCTTGGCCCTTTGATCCAGAAATGTCAGGGTTCCAAATGTTTTTTATTCACGATCCTCCATTTTTATTTCTCTATGCACCAGGAAAGCACATGTTTCATCACAAAGGGATAGAGTTTCTACTCCAAACAAGTGTGGCCTAATTATCCCTACATTGCCCCATTTATCAAGAGCTGTCAGATACCCGAGTTTTATGTGAAATCCCTCACTTTTAATATAATGAATTGAAACGTACACCAAACTCTGCAGGGCAAACAAAACACAGATGGTCCTCCTTAGGGTTGTTCTCTTATTTGACTGCCCCAAGGCAGTTTATAAGGTTCTTTATTAGCAATGGTAGCTCACACTTATCAAGGGCATGCTATGTGTGAGACACTCTTTTAAGTGGTTTGCATGAATGAACTCATTTAATCCTTACAACAATCTTACCAACAAAGTGCTAGTATTACCCCCGCTTTATAGATGAGCAAACTACAAGGGACGGCTTCAGAACTTTGTCCTGGGTCACAGAGATACTTAGTTTAAGAACCAGGATTTAAATCTAGGTGGTCTCGCTCCAGAGTTCAAACTTTTAATCACTGCTCTCTAATGCTTTCTTCACTCAGCAGATCAGGAAACTAGGTCCTAGGAGGTTTTGAAGCTGTACAAGGTCACAGGACGGGAGTGGTAACTCAAGTAGGGATTTGAAGCAATCGCCACAGAGATAGATACTTGCACTTTCGGCTCTTCCATAATTAGCCACCCGTTTCCTCTGCTGAACTGTGACCGGTCCTCGGGTCTCAGACCAGGGACTGGAATACAAACCTTTGTAGCCTGGGGACTCAAAATAGTCCATCCACTGACTTCTGTTAATAACTGCATTTACTTTTCACAACAATCCCTAGGGAGGACACCAGCTAACATTCAATCGACATGTCCATCCATGAGTGTTCTCTCGAAAACCTCATAAACACATTAGCCACCCCATTTAACAGAAGAAACTGAGGCTCAGCGCCGCTCAGTGACTTGCCCAAGATCCGGCTACTAGCAAAGGGCAGAGCCAGGATTCTAGTAGGGATATAGACAACAATCCTCATTCTTGGCCACGAGCTCACACAAGACAAGAGCTTGTACCCTCCGAATCGCGGCCACGGGGCTGAGGCACACTGCATTCCTGCTTTTCCTTTTTCTGGAAAGGGTCGCGGGCTGTCACTGCTAGGCGGGACGCGGAGGGCGAGATGCACAGGGCGACACACGGCTGCCTTTTCGGCCTAGTGTGAGGAGAGAGCTGAGGAAAACGCGTAAGCCTGGACCTAACTGACGCATCCGGTGGCACCATGACAACGGGGTGGGCGGGAGAACAGGAAGTGCGTTACCTAAAAAAGGAGGGACGAATCCTTCCAACCATCAATGGAAGCGCCTCATTTACGTTCGCTCCGCCCGGAAGGAGGAGCTGATGTGGCTTTTCGGCCAACTCCTCCGGCTGCGTGGCGTGCGCTTGGGCGTTGCAGTGAGTAATTCGGTCGCTCGCTGGCGAGGCTGACGGGTAAGGGAGAGGGTGGTCCAGAGAGCCAAGGGTTGACCGGAGGCTGGGTCAGGCCTGTGGTCTGCCCGCGCGCTGTGCCGAGTGTGGCGCTGGGGGGGGCGGGGCCCCGGGGTTTTCTTATTTCTTGATGGGGGAACTGAGGCCTAGAGAGGAACTGTAGAGGCAAATAGACCGGAACCTCGTCTGTCTCACAGAGACGTTTTAAAATCGTAGTATTAGGTGAAATAAATACTTGTAATCATATTAGATGAAAAAGCAAAATACAAACTATATCTGAACTGAATACGTAAAATAGGCCTTCGCCGAGCATCCCTCGGTTACTCTCGCCGTAAGTTGTGCTCCTCTTCATTCTGTGTACCAACCTTCTTTGTGCAAGTACTCAGCTCCTTGTTTTAAAGCCCTGAGGCAACTTGTGTTAAGAATCCCAATTTCCCCGGTTTTCGGAAGGTGTTGTGGTGCATATATTCTATGTCCTGGCATAAGTTCAGAAGGACTTGGGGCAGCGTCTGTGATTAAATACATTGGTATTTTCTTAGTTAAATATGTTGTTTATTTACACTAAAGGGGATGAAGAACAACCTTAAATAGCCTGACCTTATATCAGATCGAGTTTTCAAACTTAAAAAATTTGGTTTTCAGAAAAAAGACTTGAGAATTGCAAATAAGTGACCAGAATCATAATTTCATTGTTCACTCACATTTCTGACTGGAGGTTCCAGAGTTCCTGAACTGTGCTTTTGTATGGTTGTTTCCGATTTCCATCACTAACTGGGTGTGTCACCTTGTGCCCTCTCAGCCTCAATTTTCTCATTTGTAAAATGGGGTCAGTAATGCTTTCCTAGTAAGGTTCCGGTGAGGAGGAGTAAATGAGACTGTGCACATGAAGCACTGACGCTATGTCTAGCACAGGGTACAGATGGTTGTGATTGAGATTTGCCTTTTCCACAAACATTTCTTATTTTGAAATTATTTGGATAGGCAGTACATGTTCATCGTTAACCTCCTCTACCCAATTCATCTTCATAGAGGCCACTGATTTCTGTGCATAAACAAGTTTGTCTGTATCTCTTTTACCTGCATTTTCCTCCGTCTTTCCCCAAATTATAGCATTCTTTGCCATTCTATACTTCATTCTTATTTTTTTTTAAGGATTTATTTTCAGAGAGAGGGGAAGGGAGGGAGAAAGAGGGAGAGAAACATCACTGCGTGGTTGCCCCCCCCCACCCCATGCCCCTCACCCGGACCTGGCACACAACCCAGGCATGTGCCCCAACTGGGAATTGAACTGGTGACCACTCAGCTCACAGGCTCAATCCACTGAGCCACACCAGCTGGGACTATACTTCATTCTTATTAGCATTTATTTTTAGTGTTACTTAACATAATTACATATTTTCTTCTCTATTAAGGTATGTAACATATCAATAAAAATGTGTAAAAATGTTAAATTCGAAGAATGAAAATTAAATGAACATCACCAACTTAAGAAATAGATTTTGATATCCTCAAAGCTCCCATTAAATCTTTTTCTCTCTTCACCAAATATAACCACTACCCTGAATATTGTTACTAATTGTGGGGGAGCTTTGCCCAAAGAGCCCCCTGTGGGGGCTGTGGATGAGAATAAGTCTACCAAGACATGATCTGCTTGGGGAGGAAAGGTGGCCGATATCTCAAAGGAGAAGGGCCAAGAGCCTTTACCTCAGTGGGCTTTTATTGGGTTCATTTTGCACAGGAATACAGGTAAAGCTCATTAATCATTGTCAGGCAGTAAGGATCAAACAATAGATAGCATACAAAGAACTATGAGGGCTTATTCTGAGTAAGGGTCTGTTAGCTAAAGGGCTACAAAACTTTGGGAAACAAACTTATTTCCTCCTCGGACCCTTATCATTTCATTGAGAGCATTCTTAGTGGAGCAGATTTCACAGGATTTTATATATTCTTTCTTAGGCCTGATCACCTGGGGAACCTGCCCTATCCAGTACAGGGTTGCACCGCCCTCTGTCATTGTTTCAGGCTTAAGTCAGGCAGGGGAAGTAAGGTGGCCAAGAGATTAGGAGACTTCTTGCAGACAGAATGAGGACTCAGGCTATTGCAAAGCTGAGGGGCAAGGATCCATCACCCCCTTTTGCTATAGCCCCCCAAGTCCTTCCCTGAGGCCTCCCTTGATTGTGCCTGTCTTAGGTCATTCCCCCCTTGGGGAATCTTACCTGTCATTGGCTAACCAATCAAGCACTGGGGGCCAGTTGGGTGAAGTAAAAGGAGCAGAAGTGATGCTCCTGCCAGGGAGATAAGCTTTGTCTCCTTAGTGGCTTGTGGTGTGAAGGTCTCTCATTCAGCCTTAGCCGTGGGGGATTACAGCTCCTGAAACCAGGCAGGGTAGTTCCCAACAGCTCATCTCTTGTTTTTCTTTGTTTTTACTATTGAGGTACCTCTAATGAATGCAATGCACAGTTTTGTTAGCTTTTGAATTCTGTATAACTGGGAACCTAATATACATTTTGTGTGAATTAACTTTTGTGCATGATATGTATATTAGATGCCTCCACGTTGATGTGAGTAGCTCTACTTCATCTTCATTGCTTTGAATTCTGTGGTATGATTGATTATACATGCTTTATGTATACATGCATCCATTTTGTTTGGGACTCTGTGCTTCCTGGACTTGCATGTCTATTTCCTTCACCAAATTAAGGAAATTTTCTTTCATTACTTTTTCAAATAGATTTCCAATTCTTGCTCTTTCTCTTCTTCTTCTGGCACATCTATGCTGTGAATGTTGGAATGCTTAAAGTTGTCCCAGAGGCTGCTTACAATATCCTTGATATTTTTAAATTCTTTTTCTTCTTGCTGTTCTGGTTGGTGGTTTTGCTTCCTCATGTTCCAAATCATTGATTTGATTCTCGGCTTCATCCACTCTACTGTTGTTTCCCTGTAAATTGTTCTTTATTTCAACTAGTGTATCTTTCGTTTCTGCCTGGATCTTTTGT
>PVKU01017363.1:0-11723 GCA_004027475.1 Anoura caudifer | reverse complement strand
ATTTTAGAAATGTTTGTTCCACATCTGTGAAATATGTCATTGTTACTTTAGTTGGGATTGAATTGAGTCTATAAACTGCTTTGACCCAGGCTACAAACCCAACTCCACAAAAATATCTTACTCTACAGTATCAGTATCAATGGCAAATGAACAGTTTTAATAAGGATGTAATTTGATTAAGTCTAATTTAGAAAAGGAGAAAAATAAACTACAGTATAAATTCTAGTGACTTATTATACACTAACTTGTTGGACATCAAATGAGCATTTAAGTGCTATACAGAAAAGAAAATATTACTAGTCATGGAGAAGATAAGAGTCAATTCCATCTCTGTAGACTTCAGTATTTAGCACTTTTTTTTTCTTTCTGGATCCGCCTCTAGTGGTGTCAGATGTTGACCCTGTCTGACCTTAGGCTGCCTGCTCTGTGACTGCCAGAGTTCTGCTTACTATAATTGTCTGTTTCAGTTGTTAGTTAGTTTGCACTCAGCAGTCAGGCTTAAGCACCATAGGGAGGGACATAATTTCTCTTGGAGTTGGCATTATTGTCTTCTCTCATGCTGCTGCTGAGAGGGGAGAGGTATGTATGGATAGGATGGCTGCTACAGTGCGGGAGTTGATTAGGGATCAGGATTCCAGTGGCTGGTCTCTCAGTCCTTTCCTCCATACCTCCATCCCCGGTCTCTCCTCAAGCATCTCTAGTACACTCTGCCCACCTCTTTGCCAGGGATTACATGTGTGATTGTCTTCTTTAGTTATTAATTTAGTCTCTCTGCACTCTGCAGTCAGGCTTAAGAAACAGAGAGTAAGGCCAGAGTCCCTCTTATGGTCTGAGCTGTTGTTTCGCCTCAGGCTGCTGTCACTCACAAAAGCAGGGACTGCCTGAGTTCATTGTCTGCTGGGGTTTGGTGCTGACTGAGCACTGGGTTCCCTGTGTTTACTCTCTCTAACACTCCCCAACAATTTCATCACCAGTCTCTGCTCAGGCATGTCCAGCCCACACTGCTCCCATCTTTGCTGGAAACCCAGGTAAGTGACAGGGAATGAAAATATGGGCTATGGCCCAGTAAATAGCTGTTTGGGTCCCCAGCCATCTGTCTCTGACAGAGCCAACCCTGCCACTTATTGCTGCTGGTTGTTATCTTTATACTTTCTGGCTCTAATGTTCTAGACTGGGGTTCCCAGCTTAGGGTTTAAACTCCATTCTTCTCAGGGGAGTTTAATATGATGCCTAATTATCCCTCATGTATTGATGCCTATTAGACCAAGCCCCAGCTGCTGAGACTCCACTGCACTCATTTCCAAACAGGTTATGCCAAGGGTGGTTCTTCTATCTCTCTAAGGTACTAACGCTTTTCTCTTGCTATAGTTCAGCTATTGTTCTGGGTAATTTCTCCACAATTTAGTTGTAATTCCAGGTTGGCTCTGGGAGGAGGTTAGTGTAGACTCTACAAACTCCTCTGCCATCTTGTCACTTATCTACAATTTCTTACAGAATTCAACAGAATTAATAGAATTAATAATATTCATTAAAAATGAAATGAAAACTAAATGTATGGAAATCTGAATCATTTATAACATTAATAAACAATAAAAAAGTAAAGAAACTAATCCCATTTACAATTGCATGGAAGAGAAATAAATGCCTGTGAATTGGAATAAACAAAGAGGTGAAGGACTTATACTCCCAAAATTAAACAACATTGAAGAGAGAAAGTGAAAAGAACAAAAAAGGGGAAGATTAATTATTCCTATACAATGGGAAGATTAAATTGTTATAATTGTAGTATTTCCCCAAACTATTAATTCAATTTAAACATTATCGATCTACTGCTCAGAATTTAAAAATAAAATAAAATGCATAAGGAACCACAAATACTTTAAATAAGCTAAATATATTTGGAGACAAAAACACAATGTTGGAGATATCAGACTCCATGTTCTCAAACTGTACTATAACAGACGAACAATATTTAAATAAATATACAATATAAATTATATATTATATATCATAATATGCAATACCTTAGTACTATATTAAATTATCGAAACAGAAAGGTATCAACCCAAATCAGACACCTAAATCAATGGAGGAGTATAGACAATTCAGAATTAAACCGTCTTACATTAATAAGTAATCTATAAGATAGAAGGCAAAAGTACATACCAAACATTTGAAAGACTTTTAAAAAACTAGTTTTGGAAAAACAAAATTTATGCATTCAATAAAACTCACCTACATTCTTACATCATATATAAAAATCATTTAAACCTGATAACAGCTCTTCCCACCTCTTCCATATTTTCAACTGACACCATCCCTGCTTCTCACTTACCCACCTCTTCTTGTCTTCCCATTCAAGTGAGCACCTCACCAATCCCTGCCTCACACAAATTTCTAGAGCACCCATCTCTTTGCCCTCCAACTGTATTGCCCTCTTCTGCCTGTATTCCCTGCTTACCAACTAACGTCCAGCATGGCTAAGTCTCCTAGTGTTTTTTAATTTATGCTAGTTTTCCCTCTCATTTTCCATGCTCACCCTCTCTATGTAATTATCTTCACTTAGCTCCTTTTCCTTCAAAAGCTCAGGACCTGAGAAAAGGAGTGGTAAGAACACCTGTATTTGCAGACTTTCATTCTGGCTGAAGACTAAGCCTGCTAAGTGACAAGTGCTTAGATGACTTTGCAGCTTTACAACTGGTACACCTCCTGTCTCTCAGGTTATGGGCCCCCAGGCCTGCTCTGAACATTTCTATTCTTCTGAAAAAAATATCTCCCTCATGTAATATTGACTGGAAGTAACATGACAAAATATAGCGCCACAGAGTTTTTTAGTATATGTCATAGAAAAAAACATATCTAATCCTACAGAGAAGCTTTCATGAACAGCCTTCCAAGATTTCAAACATATACCATGTATAAAGAACTTGAAAACTAGTACACAGTAAATACCTCATGTGCATCAGTATCAGAGCTCTTGTCATGTGTTAACCATGCATATTTTAGGCAAGATCACTTGTGTTTTTGGTGGAGGATACTTGGTAGCCTTTTTCCAGAACCTGATTCACGCCTCTAGTAACCCAATCCAGTAAAATATATATAAAAAAAGAAATAAAGACAGAGAGAGAGAGAGAGAGAGAGAGAGAGAGAGAAGAAAGACATTAAAACAAACATAGAGAAATATAATATACAAAGGAGTAAATGAGTGAAAAGTGACATTTTAAAAAATAAATTTTTAAAAATCTTCACACAAAGATATATTTTTATTTATTTTTCACAAGGGCCGAAGAGAGAGAGAACCAGAGAGAAGCAGAGAAATAGATATCATCTATGTGAAAGAGAAACATTGATCACTTGCTTTTTGTATACCCTGCCTTATCAGGGATTGAACCCACAACCTATATAGGTGCCCTGACTGGGGACTTAACCAGCAACTATGTGCTGAATGGAATGATGCAGCACCAACTGGGCCACCTGATCAGGATGACAGTATTTTTACTTGGAACATGTACGTGGCTTCACATCTCTTTGGCCTTATTTTGGCGAAGCCCATTCAAAACCACTGTGTGGTGACACAAAATGTTCATATCAGCAGATAGCGTCCATGGGAAACCATTATGAAGGCTGCATAACATGTAGCCTGATATGAATACAAAGTCCAATTCCTAGCATAACAGGAGTCCACAGAAAGGTATATGGAAGAAATAATTACATTTAGATGTTTTCTTAGGGCTATCCCCATAAATGTGAGTAGCAAAAAAATGGTTATCCACATTTGTATGATTTTTCCAAAATCATATTGATGAATCAAAGACATGATTTAATTACAACTTCCAGCTACATTTTACCTTTTTTTTTTTTTTTGGTAATTCTGCCATGTCTAAGGTTTTCCACCAAACACATTTAACAGCACCCTCCAGTGTTTTTGGTTGAATGTGATACACCTGTCACAATGTCTCTAGAAAATTGTTCCAGTCCTCATCCCAACTGAGCCAGCTATGTCACTGGAAAATCCAAAGACACACAACATCACTAATTGGATCAGAAAATAAGTGTTTGAACTCACCTCTTCCTTCTGAAATTTGGAGCCCTTTTTACCATCCTGGGAATTGTAGAAAAGGCTGACCCTGATGCATTTGCATATTAATAGAGGGATGATGTGTGAGCTGTCAACATCCCTGAGAACCTTTCAGGGAAGTCTAATTGGAATAAAAGCACCCAGTTAACATAACTTTTAAAAAGGTTGCTCACTTCCTCATTGACAAAACAAACACATAGGAATCTGGTTGTTGCCCATATTCTAGAGACAGATCCCTATCAAGTTTATTTTACTGAAGAAGGTTGAGAGATGAAAATGTTTGCCAGCTGTCTCTGCACTTTCTCAGGATGTGTTTTTTTGAAAAGGCCATAATAAAACTGTTTACCTCACTATAAACAAAGATTCTGGCTTTCTGTCTAACAACTTTACTTATTCAGCTCTGAGTGTCTCAGGTATCTTCAGCCATTAGTCTGATCCCACATCAGCAGCATTGCAGCCATTGACAATTTTTCCTGTTGTTTTTGGAGAAAATATCAAGAGAAGTGGATGATGTTTCTGGTCAGAAGCAGTTAGGTATTGGAATCCTGATGGACCTGTCAGTTGTGTACCTCAGGTCATGGCTAGCAGAATAAGAAGGGAGTGCTTTACAACCAGCTACTCTATATTCTTATAATTCTGAGCTACTGAGTTGTCCTTTGGTTTGTCTTAATATTTAAAGTATCTGTAGTTTTCCACTGTAACTTATAAGGATAAACTGAAAAAAATATGGTGGTGTTCCATTCTGTGGCAATGCCCAGGCAGCCACCTAATGTTTCTTGACTGAGTACCAGAAAACATCTTTACACAGCTCCACACAGAAAATCATGGAGGAGCAGCTAGACAGCTACAAACTCTCTGTAGCCTTAGAGAGGTGGCAGGTACACCAAAACAACAGTCAAAACATGCGAGAGGTGAGATTGCGCACAGAAGGTCTGTGTAGCCCAAATCTTAAGAGGAAAGGCTTATCCCATATCCTGGATTCCATTCTATGCAGCCCCTGGGACACTCCCCAAGTCCCGCCCTAGATCTCACTCAGTCCCTCTCCCAGTGGAATCTGAGCATCCATTCTCTCTACCACCAGCCACTAAATGAAGGTGTTACGAAGTCAAGGCACGTATATTTGTCATAATATTAGAGAAAATGATATGCTGTTCAACTTCACAGCAAAACATAAGCATCTTGCATTTGGCTATACTTTTTCATGGAACTGTGTTCCTTCTTTGTTTGTGTAGCAGTCAGCCCCATTGTCCTTCCAGTCTTTCTCAGACACTTACATACTATCACACTTGAGAGAATTATTTATACAGGAAATGGCAGATGTAACTAAGCTATTGCAACAGTTTTTGTACAACTTATCACATAACAAACCTAGACCCCTCAATTCAGAATCTGTGAGACGACTTATTTTCATGAATTCCCACAAGGGAGAGCATTTTTCACAGGCTCACAAATAAACAATGCCTTTAGACCAAGACTTGATTACATTTAGTTGCCATATATGCAGTTCTGCCAAAAATATCTAAATTGTCTCCTGATAAGGAATATTAGCTTTCTTGTTCTGTCAAAATGTAGTGCTATGTTGGTGGGTGTAAACAGCACACTTTATACTCACAATTCTGGAAACTCAAATCTTGGAATCAGGTTGCAGGCTGGATTGCTTTTCCTGAGGACTCTTTCTTTTTCTTGCAGATGAGTGTGTGTAATCTTCTTGTTCCCAGGAGTTTCATCTATGTTTCTTTTTCTTTCTGACCTGACCATTTGGGGCAGGCTGCACTTTTCTTGGATTGGGATCTACTCAACTTAACTCACTTAACATTTTCCCCTAAAAGTGATCCATCCAAATACAGGCACACTGTGAGGTAAAAGGCCTTTGGACCCCAAATTGTGATTTTTGAAGACAAATTTGGTCTTAACGCATGATCCTGCATGGCTGAAGACACTCCCCCCTTAGTTCATGTCCATGTGTCATCAGTTCTTTAGCTTCTACCCTTCCCACACAATTCTTACCTTCTCTGTATTTCCTATCCACAGTCTATGCTACCTGTTCTCAGTACCTTTTCACCCTCTCTCCTCCTCCCACCTCCCTGCTGCTAACCCTTCATGTGATTTCCATTTGTGTGTTTCTGTTCCTGTCCTAGGTGTTAATTAGTTTGTTTTTGCTTTTGTTATAGATGTGGTTGTTAATATCTGTGAGTTTGCTCTCTTCTTGCTGTACATCTTATTTATCTTCTTTTTCTTAGAGAAGTCCATTTAGCATTTCATATAAAAAAATCTTGTTGATGATGAACTCCTTTAACTTGACCTTATGTGAGAAGCACTTTATCTTCCCTTCCATTCTAAATGTCAGCTTTGTTGGATAGAGCAATCTTGGATGTAGGTCCTTGACTTTCATGATTTGGAATACTTCTTTCCAGCCCCTTCTTGCCTGTAAGGTCTCTTTTGAGAAATCAGCTGACAGTCAGATGGGAACTCCTTTGTAGGTGATTGTCCCCTTATCTCTTGCAGCTTCTAGAATTATCTCCTTCATTTTAATCTTGGCTAATGTAATCATGATGTGCCTTGGTGTGTTCCTCCTTGGGTCCAACTTCTTTGGTACTCTCTGAGCTTCCTGGACTTCCTGGGAGACTATTTCCTTTGCCAGATTGGGGAAGTTCTCCTTTATTATTTGTTCAAATAAGTTTCCCACTTGTTGCTCTTCCTCTTCCCCTTCTGACACCCCTATAATTCAGAGGTTGTGAAGTTTAAAGATGGAGGTTCCTAAGTTTCTCCTCATTTTTTTTTTGAATTCTTATTTCTTCATTCTTTTCTGTTTGTTTGTTTCTTCCTTCCTTCTGGTCCAGTCCATTGATTTGAGTCCCAGTTTCCTTCCTATTACTATTGGTTCCCTGTGCCTTTTCTTTTATTTCACTTAGTGTAGCCTTCATTTGTTCACCTAATTTGTCACAAAAATCAACCAATTCTGTGAACATCCTGATCACCAGTGCTATTAACTGTGCATCTGATAGGTTGGCTATCTCTTGGTCGCTTAGGTGAATTGGCTGCGGGGCTTTATTCTGTTCTCCAGTTTGAGCCATTATTGTTTGGGTCTGGTTGCACCTGTTACATATGAGGGGCTGAACCTTAGGTGTTCACCAGGGTGGGGACTTCCAGTCGCTGGGTTGTTATTCTGTATGTGGGGGCATGGTCCGAGAGGGAACAACACCACTTGCTCTGCTCTCTCTCTTATTTCAGTCCCTTCTGCTGCTTTCCTTAGGCAAATTTGGCCCTTCTGGTGCTGACTTCCGTGCGGGTGGGCTTGTGTACATTCCAGGACCCCATGAGTCTTTCCAACGTTCTCTCCTGTGAGGCTGGGAATCTCCACCAGCACCTCAAAACCCACAGGTGTTTTCAATTGCTGTTTTTAGGTTTTATTTCCTGGCGCTGGGGCCCTGGGTTGTATGGCCAGTTTCACTCCCCATTTTTGCCTGGATTATCTGCGCTCAAATGTGCAACCACCTGGTCAGCCAGCTGCCTTGCTCAGCCTCACTGGGTCTGCCCATTGCCACCCAACACCTGTGCTCCACTTGCCTCCACCTGTGCACCTGGGATCCTCCAACCTCTGCTTTTTCCTGCTGCAATTCCACTCCTCTTACCATTCTGGATGAAGGCTTGTTGGACTTCTGTACAGTTTAATTTTCTATTAATTCTGCTCATTTTCTTGTTTCTAAATCTTTGTTGTCCTTTATTTTGTTTGTGCAAAGAGGCACAGTGTGTCCACCTACAACTCTATCTTGGCCAGAAGTCCAGAAGTAATTACGTTTAGATGTTTTCTTAATGTTAACCACATAAAGGTGAGCAACAAAAAAGTGTTGTCTAAAGTAGTATGACTTTTCCAAAGTCATATTGATGAATTTCAGATCTGATTCAATTATTGTTTCCATCTAGGTTTCACTTTTTTGGTTTTGGAAATTTTGCCATGTCTCAGGTATTCCACCAAACACAGGTAACCCCAGCCCACAGTGTTTTTGGTTGTATGTGATACACTTGTGGCAATGTCTCTAGAATGTTGCTTCAGTCCTCTTCCCAGTGAACAAATTGGGTCATTAGAGACTCTGAAGAAACACAATAGCTCTAAACTGATCAGAATACAAATGTTTGTACCAGCTCTTCCTTGTGAAACCTGAGATCCTTGTCTACTTCCTAGGAATCTGAAAACACCTGTGCCTGATTCATTTGTATACTATGGGAAGTGTCCTGTGTAAGAAGTCAAGAGCCCTGAGAACCTTTCAGCTAAATCTAATTAGAAAACAGCGCCCAGGTAATGCAACTTTAAAAAAGTGGTCTCACTTTTTCATTGAGAGTACAAAACATAAGGACTCTGGTAATTAGACACCCACATTCTAGAGACAGGCCATTAGCAAGTTTACATTACTGAAGACAGTTGAGAGAACAATATGTTTGTCAGTTGTCTCAATAGTTTCTATGCATGTGTCTTTTGGGAAAGGCCATAATAAAACTGTTTCCCTCACTATAAAGGGTGAAACTGGCTTACCCTCTAACAACCTTGTTCATACACCTGTGGGTACTCTCAGAAAATTTAGGCCATTATTGTGACTCCACGTGGCAGCCTTTCAGCCATTGCCAAATTTTTCTGTTGAGTTGTGGGGAAAATATCAGGAGAAGGGGGTGGCTTTACTTGTCAGAAGCAGTTTGTTAGGTATTGGATTCCTGCTAGTTCTGTCTGTTGTGTAATTCAGGTCATGGCTTGCAAAATAAGAAGGGAGTGTTGAAGAACATATTAAGCTACATTTGTGTTTAATGCTGAGCTTCTGGTATGTCCTTTGACTTGTTTAAAGTTTGAACATTTATGTGGTTTTTCCTCTGTACCTTACCAGAATAAATTTTAACAAAACCTAGTGCTGATCCATTCTGTGGCAATGCCGAGGCAGCCCCCTGAAGTGATGTGATTGAATACCACACAACATCTTTAAAAAGCTCCACAAAGAAACTCATGGTGGAGCATTCAGACAGGTACAAACTTTCTGTAATCTCCGACAGGGGGCAGGTACACCAAAACAACAGTCCAAAACTGTCAAAAGTGATTGTGGGCATAGAAAGCCTGTACAGCCCAAATCTTAGGATGATAAGGGCCAGGCCATGTCCCAGACTCCAGTCTATGTAGTCATTGGGACACCCCCAGAGTCCCACACAAGCCGTCACACTGTCCCACTCCCAATGGAATCTGAGCCTCCATTCTCTTTGCAACCAGCTGCTAAATGAAAGTGTAGAAAGTCAGTCTTCACATATTTGTGGGGATGTTAGAGAAAATGATATGTTGTTCAATTTCACAGCATGCCATAAGCAGCTTACATTTGGCCACAGTTTTATTAGAACTCTCTTCCTAAGGTGTTTGTGTAGCAGTCAGAGCCATTGTCCTTACTATCCTTCTAAGACACGTATCTATTATCGCACTTAATTGCATCATTTGTATACCAAATGGTAGATGTGATTAAGTTATTGCAGTAGTGATGCACACACTGACAAGCTGTGTCTGTGGGGTTGTGTATGAGATGACATAAATTCACATGGACTACAGATTCCTGTGGGAAAAAAGGGATGTCAGAGCTACTCACTCAAGGGGAGAGCACAACAGCACTTGCCTTGACAGGTTTTTATTGACTTTCCAATACATCTATGTAAGAATCTTTCTATTCATTATCCTTAGTTTTGCTTTAGGTAATTACTTTTTACACATAGCAATGAAAAGGATGTTACTGATTACTTCTTACAGATTAACAAGGAAATTATGGTGCAACTTCAAGGGAATGATAAGAGTAATTAGTCTGGTTACAGTTCAGTCCTTGGGAGAACTAGCACAGATTTCAGGAAGTTATGTTAAAGATATGCAGTATGAATTAGCTGCCTCAACTCAGGGTGAGGGAGTTTTAGAAAGAGCAAGTCACAAAGCAGCCTAGGTACAACACAGGCCTGATTTTCCATGGGAGAAATGATCTGTGAGTTTGGCATCCTGTGTGCTGCCATGTGCCTATTGGGTTTTCCCATAGAGCTGGGTTGCATTTTCCATCCCACATAGACAGGTTCCTTATACAGCACATTTTGTGCAACTTATCTCATAACAAACCTACACTCCCAAGGTCAGAAGCTGCAACCTCACTTCTCATCTCCTGAATTCCCACAAGGGAGAACACTTTTCACAGGGTTACATTCTAACAATGCCACTAGAGCCTGACTTGATTACGTTTAGCTGCCATGTTTGCAGTTCTGCCAAAAATATCTGAATTCTCTACCGATAAGAAATATTAGTTTGCTTGTGCTGTCAGAATGTAGTGCTATGTGAGTGGGTGTAAACAACATATTTTTAACTGACACTTCTGCAAGCTTGAATTTTGAGATCAGGTTGTGGGCTGGATTGTTTTCTCCTGAGGACTCTTTCTCTGTCTTGCAAGTGAGTGTGTTTAAACTTCTTGTTCCAAGGTGTTTCTTCTATGCTTCTCTCATCCTCATGATTAGGAAAAAGCTCCACTTTTATTTGATTAGGACCCCCCAAATTAATTCACTTACCATTACTCCCCTAAATACTATCAATCCAAATAGAGGCACACAGTGAGGTAATGCACCTTTACACGTCCAATGGTGAATTTGGAAAACACATTTGAGCTCTTAATGCATGTTATAGCTTGAATAAAGAGACTTACACAGAAATGAGGCTACAGGCAAAAAGATACATGTATGCAATATATTTATGTGTTTTATAGCTGTAGCCAAATTTTAACCAAAAATTCTCTCCCAGTTATATTGCCACCAACACTCTCTGATGGCGGTTGTTTTTTAATCAAGCCTCACTTTCAATTAATAATTGTTTCAGACACAGTTGTCATGGTGTCAAGTTGTCCAATGCTGTCACATTTGTCATTGATGTGCACTATATTTTAACAATATTTTGTGTCAGATATCAGCCAATTTTCAGCGATGTGGATTTTTTTATTTTAGATGTCATGTGATCAGATACTGTCCCTGGAATGGGCTATATTTCTTCCTGTAATCTCCAAATATTTGTCTCTTTTCTAAGTCTCAAATTTCTACAATAAAGGCTTCAAAACTTGATTAAATGAAAAAATCACTGTCTTTTTAAAAGAATCCAGTGGGTTCCTTTCATGTGTGCTTCCTGTACACTGTTGTTGAATGGCAAAGGCATAAAATTCTCCAGAAGTTGTCATTTTGCCTCAGGTGAGTCCAAGGCTCAGTATCTCAGAGGTAATGTGCTGTTACCCAACTTTTGGTGACGCTCAGTACTGGCATGAAGGTAGTTGAGAAACCACAACATATTTCAATGTGTGTATTCCCATTCCTGCATTTCAGTTTTTCTTTGTGCATCCACTGGGAAAATGCACTTTATACAAACTATTCAAACTTAGAAATAAGGGAGGTCTCTTGTTCCTAAGCTAAAAAAAAATACCTTGAAAAGAATGATCTTATAATTCCTCTTGATCAACTATCTCATGATAGCACATTTAAAGGTCAGAAATTGTTTCAGTCAGGGCACTGTGTCTTGATACATGTATCCCTGAAGGACTCTGAGTTCCTGCAGCAGCTCCACATTCTCATTCTTTTAGTGGTTTTTGGTGATGTTCCCATTGTGTTATTT
>PVKU01017362.1:0-11726 GCA_004027475.1 Anoura caudifer | reverse complement strand
GTCCTGACCACCTCCATCCACCTCTGGTGAGAAGGGGAGACTGAGAGAGGACAAAGGCAGCCCCTGAGGTCCAGGAGCTGGTTTGATGCTTGGAGCTGGACCTCAGTGTTGTTACAAACGCATCTGTGCTGCCACCTCAGCCATGCTGACCTCCTGTTGGACACGCACGATCTCCGAGTGTCCCTTTCAGATGGGGTGCTGTGCAGCCCACAAAATGCCAAACACCATCCCACCCCTCCGCACTCGCGACTGCTGCTTTATAAATTATGGTTTGTGCTGGCTGGGTCTGCCCTCCCCAGAGACAGAGGCACTGAGGTTCCCAGCGACCGAATTTCCCTGCCCTCTGACAACACCAGATTGACAGCAAACCTCCATTTCCTTGGATCTTCCCCCAGGTTACCCAACCACATCTCAAATCACAAATAGGTTCTTTCTGAGACCCTGTCCTGAGAGGCCCATAGTTCTCATTGGTGCGTGTTGTCAGGCTGCAATGAGAACGGACCCGGTGTGCTCACTACGGGTGTGTTCCTGGTGCTTGTGCTTGGAGAGCATCGACTCTCTGGAGCCCAACACTTCTCAGTCCCCCTAAGTCCACCCCATCGTCATCCCTGTGCTGAATGTGACCCTCACTCCTACCAGCCATCTTTCTCCCAATCTTTGAAGCCTTCCCTCTCACCCCAAACCCCACTTGCTGTCAGTTGTACCCCATCTGGGCCTGTCCTGGGAAAGCCCTGAGACCTGCCCCAGAGCTATTCCCAAGCATGACCTCTGACCTCAGGGAGGACGAACATCGGGGCTGCTCACCTGAGGGATTATTTCCATCTCCTGTGAACCAGATACAATGTATCGGGAACCCATGTAGACTGGTGTCATCGGGGGTGGCTTGTGTAGTCGCACAAACTGGAAGGTCTTTTCTTCATCATCTATGGCCTAAGGTGCACACGGAACACTGATCAGGGAGGATGGTCTGCTTCTGGCTCAGAGATTCTGCCCTGTGGAATCTTGTCTGAGCAAAGTGAGTGGTGCTTCTGCACGTTTCTGTGTACGGAGGAGGCTATACCTTCTATGGCATATTGATGCCCTGGTTACCTGCACCCTCCCCCCTGACTGCTACATGGAGAAGCCCACAGTTTGCCTCTGCCATGTACAGGGCCTGATTATGGCAAGGCTAGAAAAGAAGTGAGAATGGAAGAAGGGAACAGTTCTGGGTATGGAGCCCTCCCATCCTCTGACTCCCAGAAAGAGGCTGATGAAGTGTGAGTGATGACTGATGAGTGATGTGTCCATGGTGACTGAGGGAGCAGTGAACCTGGCTGGGGGAGGCCTTAGGGGCCCAGGAGACCAGTCCATGCCTGAGTAGGGCCAGATTATTCATCTGCTTCAAGTTTCCTCTTTCTACAAGGTTGATCCTTATGCCCTGTTGGCCCATCTGGGGGGCTGTGTGGGTGCCTGTCATGTCTCTGTCAGCCCACCCTGGACCAGCCTTTCTGGCTTTGGTGTCACCTTGTGAATGGAGCAGTCATTGGGAATCAGGTAGAGGTGGAAGGTGACTTCCTCATGCCGGAGCTGATAGTACAGCAACACATTGGAGGTGATGGGAATGGGCAGGACAGTGTGGATAATCCTCAGGAGAACTCCGATGGGGGAGAAGCTAGGGTTCTCCAGGACTACATAGTGTGGCTCCACCCTGGCTGGCTTCTCCAGAACTATCCCCTCCTGTTTCATGTGGGCCACTTGGAACCAGGACATGTCCATATTTTTTCCTGCAAAGAATGAATTCGAGAAACAAGGATTTAATGCCCTCATGGAGTCAGGCTTGGCAGGGGAGGTGTGGTCCTCAGGTGCAGGCTCAGTGGCCTCCCTGAGGAAACCAGCTAGGAGAGCTGACAGGATTGGGTTGGGTTTTATTGGAACTGTTGGTACAGGTTCTCTAGAGAGGGAAAACCTCCAGAAGGCACTCAGTCTAAACCTACACTCAGCCTTGGTGTTCGATTTGGGAAACGTACTGACCCGTGGTTACCTGTGCTGGATTCTGTAACAATGAGTTCTGTTGAGTGAAGTTTGCAGGCCTGACTTCTGGCAGGTAGAGAACAGCAAGGAGAAACTAGAGTGGGGAATGGAGTGTACATGGGTAGTGCACCTTTGTGGAGTGTTTGTCATAAACCCTCAGATCCTTCTCTTTTAGAAAGAACCAGCTCTGCCCTCATTGTGTGGGTCTTGGCAGAACTCAAGCTCGGTCTTCCACTTGGAAAGCTGCTGCTACCATGAAGAAATGACACAGGTGTGTGACCAGGACTTGACTAAGTGGATGCTCCTAACCAGGACCTTGATCTGGAGTTGGTGATGCACAGATGACAGGACAGAGATTCTTAGGCATCAGTCATGGATTCAAGGGTCCAGTAGCCACCATGGCAGGAGGGATCTGCAGGGGCTGTGTCTGCAGCAGATGCCTTCCCAGTTTACTTGTGACAGCTTTGCCATCTCGGTATTTTTGTTCACTGCCTTTTTTTTCCTTTAAGACTCGTTGCCTGATCATTTGCTATGGCTGTGAGCTATTCAATATACTCTCTAGACACTCCTCTGAGTAAGTCAGCAGTGTTGGTTTCTTTCACTGCAGTCTAGATATCTGACCAGTGCAGGTGATGTGAACATTGATGCCACAGGGAGAACTCAAGGGGTGAAGGCTGGTGGTGGGAGAGACATTGGTTTAGGTGTCAGGATCCCTGGCTCCATCCCTGCATTGCCAGGAAACTGCTACAATGTAGGAAGTTTCTGGGCATCTGCGGGACATACAGGAAAGGTCACAGGCACTCAGTCTTCCTGGGCACCAATGGGGACATAGCTGATTTAATTGCCTATGGGGCTGGGGAGACAGCTACTCAAGTTTTCTCATTTATTGTTGCTTTTTTTGTGTGTGAAAAATAATGCCACAGTAAAATAATACACCACCTGATGAAATGCAGAAGAATTTACCTCTCATCTCTCTACGCAGTACAACTATCATTACCATCTTTCCCTGTTTTGTTCATCTTTCTGTGCCGCAGCACCTCTTCATGTCTCCATCACAGCAAGGAGCTTTGTCTCCTGTCTTTCCCACGCTGGTTTGAATGGTCACAAGCCCCTGCAGGCCTTTCCAAGGCCTGCAGCACATGATCTCTGCTAGCGATGCAGCATCCCTGGTTCACCGCTCCCTCCTTGTTTCAGCGCTGAGGTTGGTTCCATGATAAACAGTCCTGCGGTGCACATGCTTCTGCAGAGAACTTTTCTATTTCCCTTGGGGTAGCACCTTGGAACTGATAAGTCCCAAGGGAGGCACAAAGTGTGTGAAAGGATGTGAACGTTTCTGTGAGTTGCCATATTTTGCACAGTTGCTTCTCTAAGAGGTGGTGCACTTGGCACTGTCTTGGTGACACTCAGTGGATGAGGTCACCTTGCTGTCCAGGGAATGGGCAGAAGGGAAAGGGAATGGGAATGTCCTTAGGTGTCAGATGGAGGAACTGAAGCCTTGAGCCAGCTGGAGCCTTGGGGTGGGAGCCCTGCACTCTGACCACAGTCCTTGGACCTGCAGACACTCTGTGCCTTGCTAATGTTGGCTGAATTCTGGAAGGTGCTGTGTGTGCATCCAAGTGGCCTTCTTGCTGTGATGACCAACTGTGCGGCTTACCTGGGACTGAGAGGGTTAAGAACTTTATGTAGGAGCTCACCAATGAAGGTTAAAAAACAGCCCTTGCCCATTTCCTAAATGAGACCATTATTAGGCCCTGAGGTCTTTGTTTCCGGGAAAACAGTAGCTTCAGCTCAGGCGGAAACAATAGGGAAACCTAGAAAGGACTTGGTTTCCTGGCTGGGCCTGGCTCAGTGAGCTGCAATGAGACTCTACGCATTTTTGTGCAGTATCCCAAGAAAACAAGTCCTGCCTGCTTACAGGGTGAGGTCCAGAATGTGGCCTACAGAAAGCTGGTGGACATGGGCTTGGGCAGACCTGAGTGAGTGTGCATGGATCTTTTTTTCCTGGTGGGTCATATACCTGGGTTAGAATCCCAACTCTGGTCTAGCATCTTTACCTCTCTGTGCTTTGATTCTTCATTTGTATAATGGGGGAAACCATAGTTTGTAACTCACTGTGTCATTGGGAAAATGAAGATGATATGAATATATGTGGAGCTGCCTTATATGATATCAGACAAAGAGTGCTCAGTAATTGTCCACAGTTGTAATCATGAACCATGTCTCATGGGCCCTCGAAGGAAAGTGCCATTACTTGGTGAACTCACTCCTGTCCTGATGTTTGGTCTCAAAAGCTTAGGCTAGATTCCTTGTGCTGGACAGTTTCCTCTTCCTTGGGCAAATCTCATTTCTCAGGCCAACCAGATGGAGGTACAAGGCTGACCTCATCACAGGGAGGGGCCAGCTCACCCACCCCCCAGGCAGTGGTGTGACTGGGGGGCTGGGAGCAGCAGCTGGGAGCAGCAGCTGAGGCACATCTTGTCCTCTCAGGCCCTGTTGTTAAATTCTGGCTCCAGGCCTTACACACATGAGGTCTGTCTTCGTGGGATACCCTGGTGTGAGCAGGGAGTAGTGGTGTAGCCCCAAGCTACATGAGTAGGCCACAAGTAGGCCAGGTTCTCTCATTGATGGTCAGAGCTAAACATAAGGACTCCATTGGCCAAGTGTCTGTGTCCTGAAAGGGCCCTGAAGATGTCCTGGACCAAAGTGCCTTTGGCACTTTACAGAAGGAGCAGGATGTTTGTTGTGGTGGCTTATTCATCAGTCTGTAGATGGTCAGGTGGGAGGAAGTTACCTGTCTCAGCTTGTGGTAGGAGCCCTCATCCTCTGCTCCTCAACTTTCCCATGTGAATGGGCCTCTACAGCGCCTGAGCTACCTCGGGCCTCCCTCCCCATTGTTTACTGCCAAATCTTCCCTAGTTAACTTTCCCTAGTGACCCTGTCTGTCAAGTCAGACACCCCCAGACCCTGGAGTCTCTCCCCTTGGGACTGGCCTCTGCTCCTCCTGTGCCTGTGCTCTCCTCCTGAATTGATGACTAGACCTCGTGGCCTCAACACAGGAGCCTCCCCTGGGTCTGGGCAGCTCTTTGCTTGTTTAGATTTTCATCTGTTTTTCTTTCTACTGGTTTGTGAATGATTGCCCTTACGTACGTATATATTTTTTGACTGAGGACTTGAATATTTTGAAGTGTATACTTAAAGTCTGAAGTAAATCAATGTCTATACATAAGAGTGATACTAGATATATTTAAGTACTGGAATGGCACCATAAATTAGTACATCAGTCTACAGAGTCACACACAGCTTAAGCACAGGGATGCGCTCTGAGAAATGCACTTTTCGGCAATTTTGTCATTGTGTGAACTTCGGAGAGTGTGTGCACACAGACCTAGATGGTATAGCCTGCTGCACAGCTAGGCTCCAGGGAACGCCTCCCTCGTATAGGTGGTCTCTCATTGAGCAAGTCGTTGTTATGGGTGCATGGGTGAAACATTAGAAATATATCCTCCTTTATTACCTAACTTATGCATATCACATGGGTGCTGACAATGGCATAGGCTATAACATGAATTGCTTAATGAATCATTCTATCATAATTCAATAAAGTTCCTCTCTGAGTCCTGATTGACAGGGGAACCACGTCGGGTCCTTCTCATTGTGTCACTAAGTTGACAGGCATGAGGCGTCTGGCAGACAGCACTGGCTGGCTGTGCATCTGATGCCTCTCATGGCCTGGACTGGACAGCCTGAGCTGCAGCCCCTGCCCACAACACTGCTCCTGCTGCCCATGGGCTCAGACTCTGCTGCCCACCCCGGGGGAGCAGCAGAGATGCTGCCTCAGCCACCTTGTCTGTGCCGGCACAGACACAGGCCCTGTTCCTTCCCTGTGTGGGCAACACTGGGTGATGTTGTTGGGTCACCTGTGGTCTCAAAAAATGGGGAATTCCTCTTTCCTCATCAGGAAGTCCAGAAGTAGTTCAGCATTTTAACCAGCAGGGCAGGGGCAGTGCCACCTTCACCTCCTTGTGAAACACACTAGGACCTTCGGGCGCTTTAGCACTCTTACTTGCTGTTGGTGTTGGCTTTTAGTTCTCTCTCTTTTTAAATTCCCCACACATCAGATGTTATTATTGTTGCTTTATTATCCAGTCTCTGGTTTGAATTATCCAGACATGTCTCCATATATTGGCGGATCATTTAAACTCGCACCTCACACCTTCCACGTGGGATCACTTTCCTTTTTCCTGAGGCACATCCTTTAGAATTCCCTTAGTAAGGATTTGTTTGTGGAAAGCTATATTGGCTTTAGTTTGTTTTCAAATGTCTAGTTTTCACCTTCTTTAAAAATCTTTTTAACTAATTTTTTAATGTCAATTGTTAATAGGATCATGTAGGTTTCAAGTGTTCATTTCTCTGATAATAAACCACATATTGCTCTGTGTGCCCACCACCTGCAGTCAAACCGTCTTGGTCACCAGATGTTAGGGCCCCTGCACCCCCACTCCCTTCCCTTTGGCAGCCACAACACTGCTGTCTGTGTCCACGGGTTTCAGTGTCATATCCCATATATGAGTGAGATCATATGGTTCTTAACTTTTTCTGACTGACTTATTTCACTGAGCATAATATTCTCGAGGTTCATCCATGTTGTTGCAAATGGCAGTATCTTGTGTTTTCTTTGAGGCTGAGTAGTATTCCATTGTGAATATGAGCCACATCCTTTTTATCCAATCCTTTATCAAAGGACACCTTGATTGTCTCCCTGTCTCAGCCACTGCGAATGATGCTGCAATGACAGAGGTGTGCCTACATCTTCGTGAATACATGTGTTGGAGTTTTTGGGTAGATACATAGGAGAGGGATTGCTGGGTCATTTGGTAACTTTATTCTCAAATTTTTGAGGAACTGCCAGACTGTTTTCCATAGTAGGTGTACCAGTCTACATTCCCACCAGCAGCGAATGAGGGTTCCCTTTTTTCCACCACCTCTCCAACACTTGGTATTGCTTGTCTTGTTGATAACAGCCATTCTAACAGATATGAGGTGATATCTCATTCTAGTTTTGATTTGCATTTCCCTAATAGACAGTGAGGTTGTACATCTTCTCTGTTTTTAAAAAGATTTTATTTATTTATTTTAATATATTTTATTGATTATGCTATTACAGTTGTCCCATTTTACCCCCTTCACTCCCCCACCCTGTACACCCTCTCCCACCCACACTCCCCGCCTTTAGTTCATGTCCATTTGTCATTCATATGAGTTCTTTGGCTTCTATATTTCCCATACTATTCTTACCCTTCCCCTGTCTATTTTCTACTTACCATCTATGCTACTTATTCTCTGCACCTTTTCCTCCTCTCTCCTCCTCCCACTCCCCTGTTGATAACCCTCCATGTGATCTCCATTTCTGTGGTTTTGTTCCTGTTCTAGCTGTTTGCTTAGCTTTTGTTTTTGTTTTAGGCATGGTTGTTAGTTATTGCAAGTTTGCTGTCATTTTACTGTTCATATTTTTTATCTTCTTTTTCTTAGATCAAATCCCTTTAACATTTCATATAATAAGGGCTTGGTGATGATGAACTCCTTTAACTTGACCTTATCTGAGAAGCACTTTATTTGGCCTTCCATTCTAAATGAAAGCTTTGTTGGATAGAGCAATCTTGGATGTAGGTCCTTGCCTTTCATGACTTGGAATACTTCTTTCCAGCTCCTTCTTGCCTGGAAGGTCTCTTTTGAGAAATCAGCTGACAGTCTGATAGGCACTCCTTTGTAGGTAACTCTCTTTTTTTCTCTTGCTGCTTCTAGGATTCTCTCCTTCATTTTAATCTTGGGTAATGTAATTATGATGTGCCTTGGTGTGTTCCTCCTTGGGTCCACCTTCTTTGGGACTCTCTGAGCTTCCTGGACTTCCTGGAAGTCTATTTCCTTTGCCAGATTGGGGAAGTTCTCCTTTATTATTTGTTCAAATAACTTTTCTACTTGTTGCTCTTCTTCTTCTCCTACTGGTACCCCTGTGATTTGGATGTTGGAATGTTTAAAGTTGCCCTGGAGGTTCCTAAGCTTGTCCTCATTTTTTTTGAATTCTTGTTTCTTCATTCTTTTCTGGTTGGATGTTTCTTTCTTCCTTCTGGTCCACACCATTGATTTGAGTCCCAGTTTCCTTCCCATCACTATTTGTTCCCTGTACATTTTCCTTTATCTCACTTAGTGTAGCCTTCATTTTTTCATGTAATTTGTGACCAAATCAACCAATTCTGTGAGCATCCTGATTGCCAGTATTTTGAACTGTGCATCTGATAGGTTGGCTATCTCTTCATCACTTAGTTGTATTTTTTTTCTGGTGCTTTGATCTGTTCTTTTGTTTGGGCCATTTTTTTTTTTTGTCTTGATGCACCTGTTACTAGTGAGGGGTGGAGCCTTAGGTATTCTCCCAGGAGGGGTAACCCACGTCACTGCGTTGTAATGCTGTATGTGGGGAAGGGGTCTGAGAGGGAACAATGACACTTGCTCTGCTCTCTGCCAGATTTCGGTCACTTCCCCCACTACCCACAAACAAATTGGGCTCTTCTTGTGCTGATTCTCATGTGGGTGGGCTTGTGTACATTCTAGGACCCTGTGGGCCTCTCCAATGAGCACTCCTGTGAGGCTGGGAGTTTCTCCTGCTGCCGCCTCAACTCCCACAGGTGTTTTCAGTCAGTAGTTTGAGGCTTTATTTCCCTGAGCTGGAGCTCTGTGTTGTGTGGTCTGTCTCACTCCCCAATTGTTCCTCCTGGTTTATCTGCACGTGAATGTGGGGCCACCTGCTCCATCAGCAGCTGCAGCCTTGCTGGCCAGCTGCAGCCTTTAGTGCCCTGCTCCACAATCCAGTGCTGGGTCCACCAGCCGCCACGTTGCCTGTCCCGGTCCTCCAGCCACCGCTTTGCTGGGAGTCCTCTCTGTGTGCCTGTCTCTGCCCCTCCTACCAGTCTGGATGAGTGTGTCTTCTCTAACTCCTTGGTTGTTGGACTTCTGTACAGTTTGATTTTCTGTCAGTTCTGTTGTTTTTTGTTTTTAAACTGTTGTTGCCTTTCTTTTGGTTGTGCGAGGAGGCACAGTGTGTCTACCTACACCTCCACCTTGGCTGGAAGTCTATTTATTTATTTTTAGAGAGGGGAAGGGAGGGAGAAAGAGAGGGTGAGAAACATCAGTGTGTGGTTTCCTCTTGTGAGTCCCCTATTGGGGATCTGGCCTGCAACCCAGGCATGTGCCCTGAATGGGAATTGAACTGGTTACCCTTTGGTTCACAGGCTGGTATTCAATCAACTGGGCCACACCAGCCAGGGCAGTTGTAAATCTTTTCCTATATCTGTTGGCCATTTGTATGTCTTCTTGGAAAAGGTGTCTGTTCAGGTCCTTTGCAAATTTTTCATTTGGATTGTTTGTACAGCCCCATTCATTAATTTTTGCATTTACTTCCCTTGCGCTTGGGGTCAAATTCATAAAATGTTCTCAGTGACCAAGGTCAATTTAGTACCTACGTTTTCTTCTATGTAATTTATTGTTTCAGATCTTCTATTTAGTCTTTGAATTATGTTGAATTAATTTTTGTACTTGGGGACACACTGTAATCTGTTTTCATTCTTTTGCGTGTGGCTTTCCAATTCCCCTGGCAACATTTATTGAAGAGGTTTTCTTTTCTCCATTGTAGGTTTCTGGCTCTTTTGTTGAAAACTACCTGCCCAGACACCTGTGGTTTTATATCTGGTTTCTCCATCTGTTGCATTGATGTCTCTGTGTGTTTTTCTTTCAATACCATGCTGTTTTGAACATTGTTGCTCTGTAGTACAATTTGAAGTCAGTTGTGTAATACCTCTTGCTTCGTTCTTTTTTCTCAGAATTACTTTGGCTATTTAGGATGTTTTGTGGTTCCATATAAATCTGATGGCTTTTTGTTTTATTTCTTTTAAAGATGACATTGGGATGTTGATGGGGGCTGCAATAAATATGTATATTGCTTTGAGTAATATGTCCATTTTAACTATGTTGATTCTACCAACCCATGAACATTTTGTTTTATCTTTTTCAATGTCTTTTTAATAATATATGTAGTTTTCAGTGTCTAGGTCTTTTACATCCTTTGTTATGTTTATCCCCAGGTATTTTATTCCTGTGGTCGTGATTGCAAAAGGAGTTGCTTTATTCTTTTCTTTTTCTGAAGCTTCCTTGTTAGTGTACAGGAAGGCAGTGGATTTTTGTCCATTCATTTTGTATCCTGCCACTTCACTGTATTTTTCTATTGCTTCCAATAGTTCTTGATGGAGTTTTCCAGGCTTTCTATGTACAGAATCACATCATCTGCAAAAAGTGACACTTTTGTTCTTTCTTCCCAATTTGGATGCCTTTTATCTTTTTCTCTTGCCTTATTGTTCTTGCTAAGACTTCCAGAACTATGTTGAATAAGTGTGGCGAGAGTGGCATCCTTGTCTTGTTCCTGATTTTGGAGGGAAAGCTTTCAGTTTTTCATCATTGAGTATGATGTTGGCTGAGTGTTTGTCATATATGGTCTTTATTATGTTGAGATACTTTCCTTCTATTCCTATTTTGTTAAGTGTTTTAATCATAAATGAATATTGTGCCTTATCAAAAGCTATTTCTGCATCTATTGATAAGATCATATGATTTTATCCTTTCTTTTATTAATATGTGTATTTTTTTAAATTTTATTTTTAATGTGTATATTATACTGATTGTTTTGCATATGTTGAACTATCCTTGTATCCCTAAAATGAACCACACTTGATCATGATGTGTTATTTTTTAAAAAATATATTTTATTGATTATGCTATTACAGTTGTCCCATTTTTCCTCATCATTCCCCTCCACCCTGCACACCCCCTCCCAACCCACATTACCCCCCTTTAGTTCATGTCCATGTGTCATAAGTTCTTTAGCTTCTACATTTCCCACACTATTCTTGCCCTCCCCCTGTCTATTTTCTACCTACTGCATATGCTACTTATTCTCTGTACCTTTTCCCCTCTCTCCTCCTCCCACTCCCCTGTTGCAAACCCTCCATGTGATCTCTATTTCTATGGTTCTGTTCCTGTTCTAGCTGTTTGCTTAGTTTGCTTTTGTTTTAGGTGTGGTTGTTAATATCTGTGAGTTTGCTGTCCTTTTACTGTCCTATTTTTATCTTATTTTTCTTGGATAAGTCCCTTTAACATTTCATATAATAAGGGCTTGGTGATGATGAACTCCTTTAACTTGACCTTATCTGAGAAGTGCTTTATCTTCCCTTCCATTCTAAATGACAGCTTTGCTGGGTAGAGCAATCTTGGATGTAGGTCTTTTATTTTCATGACTTGGAATACCTCTTTCCAGCCCCTTCCTGCCTGTAAGGTCTCTTTTGAGAAATCAGCTGATAGTCTGATGGGAACTCCTTTGTAGGTGACTGTCCCCTTATCCCTTGCTGCTTCTAGAATTCTCTCCCTCATTTTAATCTTGGCTAATGTAATTATGATGTGCCTTGATGTGTTCCTTCTTGGGTCCAACTTCTTTGGGACTCTCTGAGCTTCCTGGACTTCCTGGAAGTCTATTTCCTTTGCCAGATTGGGGAAGTTTTCCTTTATTATTTGTTCAAATAAGTTTTCCACTTGTTGCTCTTCCTCTTCCCCTTCTGGTACCCCTATAATTTGGATGTTGGGATGTTTAAAGATGTCCTGGAGGTTCCTAAGCCTCT
>PVKU01017361.1:0-11734 GCA_004027475.1 Anoura caudifer | reverse complement strand
TTCTGGACAGAATCCATTAAGCTAAATAAGTCAATCTTATAAGTGAAAATAAAGAATAAAACTTTTCATGGTCTCATAGATATGGGAGCTGATATCTCTGCCATCTCAAGTCAGTTTCGGTCTCCTGAATGGCCTTTAACCGACAGTGGAATGGCTGTTGCAAGTGTTGGAGGAATTTCTCAACCTCAACTCAGTGTGTATGGTCTCTTAGATGTTATGGGTCAGAGGGACAGGTGGGGAGAATTCGACCATATGTTTTGCCTATGCCCCTTAATATCTGGGGACGTGATCTCCTCAGTCAGTGGGAGATGCGAATCTCTCTGCTGCATTTTCCCCAGTGGCCACTGCTCTTATAACTCCCCTACCTCTTACTTGGTTCTCCAATACACGGGTATGGGTTGATCAGTGGGCACTTAAAGGAGAGCAACTTAAACAGACCCATTCTTTAGTCAAACAACAACTAGAAGCAGGTCATATTGAACCCTCTAACAGCCCATGGAACACACCTATTTTTGTTATACCAAAGAAATCTGGCAAATGGAGACTTATTCATAACCTAAGGAAAAAGCAATGAATCTCTCCAGCCTATGGGCCCCCTACAGCCAGGGACACCTAATCCAGCTTGTATTCCTGAAGATTGGCTGCTTGTAATCATTGATTTAAAATACTGTTTCTTTTTAATTCACAATTCCTTTATTAGAAAAGAGTCAGGAGCAGTTTGCATTTTATCTCCCAGTCATTAATAATTCTCACCCTTTACAGTGATGTCAATGGAAAGTTTTACTTGAAGAGACAATGGCTAATAACTTTCAAAGTCTCAGAAAGACATAAATATAGAGATTTCAAGAAATTCAGTGAACCCCAAACAGGCTGAAATGAAAGAAATTCATGCCAACACATCGTTGACTGCTGAGAACTAAAGATAAATGTGAGACAAAGATATTTATACAGAAAGACTGAAAACATTGCCAATTAACACATCCTCTCTGAAGAAGCCATAAAAAAAGAAAAGGTAATCTAGAAGTGAGGTAAAAGCTATGAGAACAAAAGGTAAACCAAGCCATATGTAAACGTAGAGATAAATCTGAATAAGTATTGACTATATAAAACAGCATCAATAATGATGATGCTATTAAAGACCAAACTTGGGGATTGTAAAAGAAAAAAAAAAAGAAATTTTACCTCAGGGAATGCTTAATAGTCCAACTATTTGTCAACATTTTGCTCATACAGCAATTCAGGCCATAAGGAATCAATTCCCTGATTCAATTATCCATCATTATATGGATGTCCTAGAGAATAAAAGTAAATCAAATTGTATTATCTGGGAGAAATAGGTGGGGCCCTCTGTATATCCCTGTTAATCGTCCTAAGTAAAGGCAAAGAAACATGAATAATGCATTATTTTTTACTGAACTGCCTAAGAAGGCACTACATGAATATATTCCTTAAACTATTTAAAGAAATGGTTGATAATAAAGTATGTGGATTTGGAATCACAAGATATCTGGGAATGACTATTTTATTTATTGCTCTGAGATTATGTACAAGTCTCCATCCTTTTTATTTGGTTTCTTTACTGGCAAGTTGGGAGAATTACAGAAACTTCTATATAGATTATGTCTCCTTTTAAAGTAATTTTGTATAATGGATTTAATTCCAGCAAGTGCATCAGGTCTTCAAGGAAAATGACAAATATTAGGCATAAGCAAAATATAATCAACGGTTATTTCAATAGGAGTGGTTGATTGATCTCAACAATTCTGTACTGGGAAGCGCTCAAAGTTCCATTGCAACAACTTGCAAGAAATGTTCAGTCTCAAGATTTTTTTTTCTTGTGGAAGTTCCTTTATAATTATTATTTTCCTGGTTGTTTCAGTATTCAAATGCATTTCAACTTTCCAAGAAAAAAATATGTGAGTGCCATGATTTTAAACAAAATCTATCCCTGTCAGGTAAACTGCAGCTGATTAGACCACTAAATTCATAAGGTGCTTCATAACAATTTGTATTTGGAAGGGGATAGGTTGGGACTTAAGGATATTTGTTAGTTGAAAAGATATCCCTACAATCTGCACAAAACCTTTACTCTTCATGGGATGTTGTTAAGAAGAGACAAGGTAGTTCAAGTACCTACAAGGGCTTTCAGAATTTCCCCTACTTTTCTAAATTTAATTTCTTTTTAGCTATAAGTAAGGAGAAAAAGGAACAAATTTATGTTCCACTGAGCAACCATGTACTTCTTTTTGTATTATTTTCTTGTTTTGAATCTTATTAAACTTTCCAATATCGGAACAGATTTCTCTACAGGACTTTCCCAGTGTACCTTATTTGGTAAATGTGTTGCTTCACTCCTAGGAACCTGTAGGTGCATTCACTGGAGGAAGTAAGAATAGCTGTGATCTTGTGTCCCAACAATTCAACTAGGAGGTGGAAGAGATAATGGGGGGAAGATTTTCAGGAATAACTAAATGGACACATGGAGAAAACCAAGGCTGGGTGGAATTGATAAAGGTGCAGACAAGAGCGGGAGCCCAAATAGGGATTTGGAATGGGACCTAGAACTAAGTGTGTCTAGGAAATATTAGAAAGACATATAAGATGTCCTCACACCTTCACCCTCAGGTGTGAGTTGGGGGAAAGGACACATGGAACAGTAACATGCAGAGCTGTTTTGTGCAGCCACAGCTTTGCAGCTAATCCATGACATGGTCATTTAACATATTGATAACTCCACAAACTATACCTATTTACTATCCTTTATTCTCACCTTACCTCAGAATCTGAACTCCCATAATCTCACTGTTTTCTAGATCCAACTCATAATCCTTCCCTCCCCAACAAAAGTCTCATCTTCCTTCCATCCTTTCCAAAAAGTTGCTAGTTGGGTGGAAGATCATGGTTAACACTATACATAGTCAAATGATCTCCTATCTCTTCTCTACCAGCTTCTACTGTAAATATCACAGAATACCCTCTTGCTGTCTTAAATCATTTTTCCTTCCTCCTCCAACTGATCACAAAAAAAATAGGTGAATTGGTGAACACCAAAATACCTGAAGGAGACTGCACCACTGAATCTCACAGGTATTCTACCACAGAAGTTCACACCATAAACCCAGGGAGCCAGAACATATCAATTTAAGAAGCTGAGGCTAACAAGAAGAGTCTCATAAACAATGGGAAGACAAAGAAACAATCCCCAAATGAATGGAAAGGAGGAAGCCTCAGAAAGAATGCTAAATAAAATAGAAGCAACTCAATTATCAGATATTGAGTTCAAAGCAATGATTATCAGGAACATCAATGAGCTCACAACAAGCTACCAGAAACTACAGCGAAGCTACAATGAACTCACTGCAAACTATATCAGCATGAAAAACGAAATAGAAGCTATCAACAAGGTCCAAGAGGAAATGAAGAATAAAATTTCTGAACTGAAGAACACAATAGGAGGGATCAAAAGCACAATCAATGAAGCAGAAGATCAGATCAGCGAGTTGGAGGACAAAGTAGAAAAAAATACCCAGAAAGAGGAAGAAAAGCTAAATAGGCTCAGAAAGAATGAAGAGGATTTAAGAGAAATGCAAGGCCATATGAAATGTAATAATATATGTATAATAGGGAAACCAGAAGGAGAAGAAGAAGAGCAAGGGATAGAAAACCTATTTGAAAAAGTAATGATGGAAAACTTCCCTAATTTGATGAGAGAAAAAGTCACACAAATCCAGGAAACGCAGAGAGTCCCAATCAAGAGGAACCCAAAGAGGCCCACTTCAAGACACATCATAATTAAAATGGCAAAATCCCAAGACAAAGAGAGAATCTTAAAGGCAGCATAGGAGAAACAGGAAAAATATACAAGGCAGCCCCAATAAAGTTAGCAGTTGACTTCTCAATGGAAATGCTCCAAGCCAAAAGAGAATTGCAATAAATATTCCAAGTACTGAGAACCAAAGGCCTGCAACCATGACTACTTTACCCCACAAGGCTTTCAATCTGGACAGAAAGCCATATAAGGAACTTCCCAGAAAAAAGAAGTCTAAAAGAATACACCTCTTCCAAACCAGTTCCGCAAGAGATACCAAAGGGACTGCTTTAAGGAAAGGAAGGAAAAGAGAGAAAGAGAGAGAGTAACATGAGTATGAAAATGGCAATGAATAAGTACCTATCAATAATAACCTTAAATGTAAATGGATTAAATGCTCCAATCAAAAGGCATAGAATAGCTGAATAGATAAGAAAGCATGACCCACACATACACTGCCTACAAGAGACCCATCTCAGGACAAAACACATACACAGATTCAAAGTGAAAGGCTGGGAACAAATTTTCCAGGAAAATAGACAGGAAAAAAAGGCCGAACTAGCACTACTCATATCAAACAAAATAGACTTCAAAAGAAGGGCCATAAAGAGAGACCCAGAAGGTCACTTCATAATATTCAAGGGAAGAATCCACTAAGAAGACATAAACATTGTAAATATATATGGACCCAACATAGGAGCACATAAATACATAAAGAAAATCTTAGAGGACTTCAAGAAAGATATTGACAGCAACAAAATTATACTAGGGGATTTTAACATCACATGTCAAAAATGAACAAATCTTCCAAACAAAATATCAACAAAGATATTGTCACATTGAACGACACTCTAGATGAAATGGACTTAACTGATATATATATATACAACCCTTCATCCCAAAGAAACTAAACACACATTCTTTTCAAATGCACATGGAACATTTTCAAAGATAGACCACATGATACTACACAAAACAAGCCTCAAGAGATTAAAAAATATTGAAATCATACCAAGCATTTTCTCCGACCACCAGGGACTAAAACTAGAAACAAATCCCAAGGGGAAAAACCCAAAATCCTCAAAGTCAGGGAGATTGAATAGCATGCTATTAAACAATGAATGGGTCGAGAATGAAATTAGGGAGGAAATCAAAGAGTTTCTGGAGACAAATGAAAATGAACTCACAATGACCCAAAACGTATGAGACATAGTGAAGGCAGTCCTGAGAGGGAAGGTCAGAGTGATACAGACCTACCTAAAAGAGATAGAAACATTTCAAACAAACAACCTACCCCTACCCCTACAAGAACTCAAGGAACAACAACAAAGACAGTCCAGAAAAAGTGGAAGGAAGGAAATAGCCAAGATCAGAGCAGAATTCAATGACATGGAGACTAAAAGCACAATTCTAAGGATCAATGAATCCAGGAGGTGGTTCTTTGAAAAGATAAATAAAGTCGACAAGCCTTTAAGCAGGGTCATCAAGAAAGAAGGAGAGAGGATTCAAGTAATCACAATCAGAAATGAAAGAGGAGAGATTACAACTGATGCCACAGAAATACAAAGGATTGTAAAAAATTACTATGAAAAACTGTATGCCAAGAAATTTGAAAACCTAGGTGAAATGGACAAGTTTCTAGAAAAGTATAATCTCCCAAAACTCAATGAAGAAGAAGCAGAAAGCCTGAACAGACCAGTAACAGCAGATGAAATTGAAGCAGTAATCAAAACTAATTCCCAAAACACAAAACCCTGGACAGTATGGTTTCACAGGAGAATTTTACAAAGCATTTAAGGAAGAGATGACACCTATCCTTCACAGACTATTCTGAACAATCCAAAATGATGGAAGACTCCCAAACTGTTTTTATGAAACCAGCATCATCCTAATCCCAAAACCAAATAAAGACACAACAAGGAAAGGTAACTTCAGGCCAATATTGCTGATGAACATAGACGCTAAGATCCTCAACAAAATATTGGCAAACCACATCCAACAATACATTAAAAAGATTATACATCATGACCAATTGGGATTCATCCCAGAGATGCAAGGATGGTTCAACATTCTCAAATCAGTAAATGTAATACATCACATAAACAAATGCAAAGACAAAAATCACATGATCATATCAATAGATGCAGAAAAAAGCATTTGATAAGGTACAGAACTCATTTATAATAAAAACACTCAGCAAAGTGGGAATAGAGGGAGCATTCCTCAACATAATAAAGGCCATATATGAAAGACCTACACCCAACATCATAATCAACAGGCAAAAAGTAAAATCTTTTCCACTAAGATCAGGAATAAGACAAGGGTGTCCACTTTCACCTCTTCTCTTCAATATAGTATTGGAAGTATTAGCCACAGTGATTAGACAGGAAAAGGAAATAAGAGGCATGAAAATTGGTAAGAAGAAAACAAAACTGTCATTGTTTGCAGATGACATGATAGTGTACATAGAATATCCTATACACTCGACCAAAAAAGCTGCTCGACCTAATAAGTAAATTTGGCCAAACAGCTGGATACAAAGTCAATATCCAGAAATCAGAGGCATTTTTTGTATACCAACAATGAAACAGCAGAACCAGAAATAAAGAAAAAAATCCCATTTGACATAGCAAAAAGAAAAATAAAATACCTAGGGATAAACCTAACCAAGGAGGTAAAAGACCTGTATGCAGAGAACTACACAACACTGAAGAAAGAAATCAACAGATTTCTTTCTTATTCAAAATAAGAACAAATGGAAATATATACCATGTTCATGGATTGGAAGAATTAACATCATCAAAATGTCCATACTACCCAAAGCAATTTACAGATTCAATGCAATAGCTATTAAAGTACCAATGGCATATTTCACAGACAAAGAACAAACACTTGAAAAATTTATATGGAACCATAAATTACCTCGAAGAGCTGCAGCAATTTTGAGAAAGAAGAGCAAAGTAGGAGGGATCACAATACCTGATACCAAACTGTATTACAAGTCCACTGTAATCAAAACAGCCTGGTACTGGCATAAAAACAGGCACGTGGATCAATGGAATAGAACAGAGAGCCCAGAAATAAACCCAAATTTCTATGGTCAATTCATGTTCGACAAAGGGGGCAGCAACATAAAATGGAGTAAAAATAGCCTCTTCAACAAGTGGTGTTGGGAGAACTTCACCACTACATGCAAAAAAAAAAAAAAATGAAACTTGAGCACCAACTTACACCACACACAAAAGTAAATTCAAGGTGGATAAAATATTTAAATATAAGCCATGACACCATTAAAGTCCTAGAGGAGAACATACGTAGGAAAATCTCAGATATTTCACATGGCAACTTTTGTACTGATATGTCCCCTACAGCAAGGGATATAAAGGAAATAATAAACAAATGAGATCTCATCAAACTAAAAAGCTTCTGCACAGATAAAGAAAACAGTATTAAAATAAAAAGAGAAGCAACTGTATGGGAAAACATATTTGCCAATGATACCTCAGACAAGGGTTTAATCTCCAAAATATAGAAAGAATTTACGTGACTCCACTCTAAGAAGACAAACAACCCAATTAAAAAATGGACAAAGGACTTGAACAGACACTTCTCCAAGGAGGACATACAGAGGATCCAGAAACACATGAAAAGATGCTCAGTATCACTAGCTATCAGAGAGATGCAAATTAAAACCACAATGACATACCACTTCACACCAGTCAGAATGGCCATCATAAACAAAGCAACAAACAACAAGTATTGGAGAGGTTGTGGAGAAAGGGGGACCCTAGTGCATTATTGGTGGGATTGCAGACTGGTACAACCACTATGGAAAGCAGTACAGAATTTTGTAAGAATACTGAAAATGGAGCTACCTTTTGACCCAGCAATTCCACTGCTAGGATTATATTCTAAGAACCCTGAAACAACAATTCAAAATAACCTATGCTCCCCAATGTTCATAGAAGCACAATTTACAATAGCCAAGATTTGGAAGCAACCTAGGTGCCCATTGGTAAATGAATGGATCAAGAAACTATGGTACATTAACACAATGGACTTCTATGCAGCAGAAAGAAAGAAGGAGCTCCTACCCTTCATGACAGTATGGATGGAACTGGAGAGCATTATACTAATCAAAATAAGCCAGGAGGTGAAAGACATATACCATATGATCTCACCTTTAACAGGAATCTAATCAACAGAACAAACAAACAAGCATAATATAACCAAAGACACTGAAATTGTGAACAGGCTGACAGTCACCACAGGGGAGGGGGGAGGGGATTTCAGAAGAAAAGGGGAAGGATTTAGAGCAACAAGTATAATAGACACATGGACAAAAACTAGGGGAGGAATGGGAGGGGGAGGGCTGTGGCGGTGGGCTGGGAAGAGAGTAAAAGAAAATTGTACAAGAACAACAGTTAAAATTTTAAAAATTAAGAAAATAAAACCACAATGAGATACCCCTTCACACTGGTCAGAATGGCCATCATAAACAAAGCAACAAACAACAAGTGCTTGAGAGTTTATGGAGAAAAGTGTACCCTAGTGCAGTGTTGGTGGGATTGCAGACTGGTACAACCACTATGGAAAGCAGTATTGAATTTTCTCAGAAAACTAAAAATGGGTCTGCCTTTTGATCCAGCAATTACACATCTAGGATTATATCCTAGGAACCCTGAAACACCAATCCAAAAGAACCTATGCATCCCAGTGTTCATAGCGGCACAATTTACAATAGCCAAGTGTTGGAAGCAACCTATGTGCCCATCAGTAAATAAATGGATCAAAAAACTATGGTACATTTACACAATGAAATTCTGTGCAGCAGAAAGAAAGAAGGAGCTCCTACCCTTTGCAACAGCATGGATGGAGCTGGAAAACATTATGCTAAGTGAAATAAGCCAGGAGGTAAAAGACAAATACCATATAATCTCACCTTTAAGAGGAACCTAATCAACAAAACAAACAAACAAGCAAGATTAACCAAAGACACTGAAATTGAGAACAGGCTGACAGTAACCAGAGGGGAGAGGGGATGGAATTTCAGGGGGGAAATGGGAAGGGTTTACAGGAACAAGTATAAAGGACACATGGACAAAAACTAGTGGGGGGTGGAAATGAGAGTGATGTAGGGAGGGCTGTGTGGTCTGGGAAGCAGGGGAGACTTTGCCTGGAAGAAAGGTGAAACAACTCTTGCCAGTAGGCCATGAGAAGTTGTCACATGTTTTTGGATTAACTAGAGATCCTGCCTGGTTGGCAACAGAGCTGATGGCGTCAGAAGCCTGAATCCTGGATGTTTTCTTCTTTTCCTTAGTTAAGGCACCCCAAATTAGGGCAGGGAGAGAAGAGAGTATTGCGGGCATCTATGAGTATCCTAAAGGACTTTGATATTTTAATGAAGACATTAGGTCACTACTTTAATTCTGTATAGCATTAAACAAACATTTCCTTTCCTTTTCACAAATCTCTGGCATTGAGAAACATCTTTCCTACAAGCAACAGACAATTGACCCCAGTAGGGGGTCCTTTGGGTAGTGGTATATCGTGATCCCCATTGGCCCTGTGTGTGAGTGGTGTATATCTGCTGTGTAACAGAATCAGTGGAGGGAGGTGGGTTTGGCTGGGGTGGGGGTGAGTGATGGGGGGAAAATGCAGACGACTGTAATTGAACAACAATAAAGTAATTTCGTTTTAAAGATTTTTTTGCAAACCCATCAAAGTCCTAGACAAAATCTTTGAAATTTTTAGGTAGATTTTTATATTCCTTTTTAGTTTTAAGTATATATATTCCCTCATCACCCTTAGCTTCAAACCATTTTGGTTTTTTGTCTGAAGGGGGTTGTTAGAATTCCTGGATTATTTTTGTCTAAATTTCTGTTGTCATTTTCTTGAAGATTATTAGGGAGTGGTAGTAGAGGAGATATAAAGATAAAAGTGTATCAAATGAGAAATAAAGGGGGAAATTCAGACTAAATTTTAAAAAACTCAGAGACAAAGAATATAATGAATGAAGTATAGAAGGAGGAGGTATGTGTTGCTGTCATTTATTAGCTATAGGAGCCTTCTTTATTTAGTTCAGAGACTGCCCCTAAAATTTTATTAATTTTTTAAAGAGAGGACCTATCTGTGCTTCTTCTAGAAGCTTCTAACTTCCAATAAAGATATGCCTGCCATTTATTCAGTTAAAATTTAGAGTTCTGTTTTTTCTAAAATTTGAATGCCTAAATTAATTAGATGTCAAAAGATTTGCTCCTCCTGAATTGATAACTCTTCTAATAAAATCTTTACTTTTGTGTAAGTACATGTCAATACAGTCTTCTTATTTTTGTCCGTCTGCCAGAGTAGTAACAAAGGGAGCAGGGCTCAAAGTTTGTAGCCTTGGAGTCTTGGTTTCCTACATCCATTTTACTATTTTTATTAACTTTTTAATCTGATTTATTTCTCCCCCCACCATCATTCTTTGGGGGTTAATGGTTACTGGAGTCCAGAGGTCTTCCACCTTGCTGGCAACACAAAGTTCTGCATCCAGTTTTGGGATTGTTTTGGTGATGTTAATTTAAGAGCAGGAAACAGATCTATCCCCTTGTGTTGAGCAGGCTACATCCTTCTCTTATTTTCAGTATATATCTCTTGCAAGCTGTTTTCCTGACAAGTTTTCACATTTCTACTTACAGCTGCCAGCTGTTTTTCTTTTACCTTTTATTCTTTTATAAAACCGTTTGTTTGTTTATTTATTTATTTATTTCTAGAAGGGGAAGGAATAGAGAAAGAGAGAGAAACAGTGATGTGGGAGAGAAACATCAATTGGTTTTCTATTGTATGGACCCTGACAAGGGACCAAACCTGCAACACAGGCATGTGCCATGACCTCTAATCAAACCAGAGACATTTTTTGCTCTATGTGAAAATTCCCAACTAACTGAGCCACACCAGTCAGGTTTCCACCTATTAATCAAGTAGAAATCATGACAGCCAGCTGTGAGAGCAAAGATGTTTTTCCTCTCACCTTTCAATTCCCCTAGGTAATCTAATAATCAAAGTACTAGAGGCAGATTATCAGGAGACAAGGTACAGAGTTTATTACACTAATGAATATTCTGAAGTGAAAAACAGAGACACCCAAAAAAGCATTGGGTAGTTAAGACATACTCTGTTCTGATGATAAAAAACAAAAAGCATTGTGATTTGAAGCTTCAGGATACACACACGCTGTAGCTTGGAGATTCCAAAGCCAGTGAATAGTAAATAAATATTGGCTTGACATTTCTATGTAAATGTTCCTCATTCAGCTAGTCCTTCTTCTAAATACTTCCTAGGCAGTTAAGAGGGAAGCTGTCATTTTTTTAAAGCCTTCTGGTTCCCAATAATGAGAGCAGAATCCATATTCTAAAAGCCACATCTTGGGTGGCAACTAGTCTTCCATTCACAGCCCAGCGACTACCCTCCAGCTGCCTTAACAAATATAACTGAAAGTTCAATCCCACTACACCTAGGCATTAATTAAAGTCACTGTGTACCTAAATTATTACTAAATAAGATAAAATACTGACATTCTTTTGTCATCTAAAAATAGCAACATTTGACTTCCTATTACAGAAATTTAAAAGTTACATTTGAACCTGCTAATATAAATGTTCCGAGCTTTGGTGTTCATTGCTTCCCTATCACAGAGACCTTAATTCCTGGAAAGCAACTCAATACATGTGTTGTGATCTTATCCGCAGCTGTTCAGGAAGAACTGGGAATCCTGTGACCCTGACTCATGTCTCAATTTAGTGTTTCTGCTGTCATCATTGCTTAATCAGATCAGTTGTGTCTTCACATGTCCCTAATTTCAATTAGTCTATCTGAGCATGCTGCTGCCTGAAAGACTCCAGTCCCATTTCTATTGTTGAGACACTGGGACCAGGAAATCTCCCA
>PVKU01017360.1:0-11730 GCA_004027475.1 Anoura caudifer | reverse complement strand
CCCTGCCTGGGGCATGAGTAGAATGCAGGACCTGGCTGACAGTCCTGCCCTCCCTGTTCACACTGGACTCCATCCCCATTCCAAAGGCATTTATGGGGACATAGCATCCACCCTGCGCACAGCCATCCCCTGGCCATGCCTAAAGATGCCCACAGCAGGCTGTGCAAGCTACCATGGAAGGATGGAGGTCCAGTAGGCCCTGGAAGCAGGTTGGGACTTCCCGGGCAAAGATTTCGAGGCAGATGTACCAGCAGTGTGGTCTGGAACTGCGATTTTAACCAGTTTGCCCTAAGAATTTTTAAAACACGCAATAACTGACTATTTAGTCAGGGTCAGGGACCTCTTTTCCCTTGGACTGTCAAATTAAAAAATGACAACAGCCAATACAACAATAGCCATCTGGTGAGAATGAATCAAAATTATACCTATTTTGGGGGAATGTGGCCCAGAATTTTCATAATTAGTTTATGTGTGCCACAAGATGAAAAAGATTGACAAATCGCTGGTGTAGGAGGAGAAATGCACTCTAGATGGCTGTCCCCACTGGCCCTGACTCCTAGCCCTGTGAAGAAGAGGCAGGACCAGAGCAGGGCCAGCTAAACCTGGGACCCAAGGGGGGCAGTGGCCCGGTTGAGCAGGCCAAAGTCAGTACAGGTGATGAGGACGAAGGGCGCAGACCAGGTCCAGAACAGTTTAAAGTAGGTGCTGCGCACTGGTGGCTCCTCAGGCCACATCCAGCCCACAGAGGTGTTTTTTTGGCTTACAGTTTTTAAAAAGTCAAATTAGTTGCCAACATTTTTTTTAAAATCAGGAATTCCACTTATACTTTTAGATTTCCAGTTGGGTGATATGGCAGCTCTATTCTTAATGTTTTAAGGAATCTCCATACTGTTTTCCAGAGCAGCTGTTCCAGTTTACATCTCTATCAGCAGTGTATGAGGGTTCTCTTTTCTCCACAACCTCTCCAACATCTGTCTTGTTGATGACAGCCTTTCTAGCAGGTGTGAGGTGGTATCTCATTGTGGTTTTAAGTAGCATTTCCCTTATAGCTAGTTGATGCAGACACCGGCCCGTAGTGTCCAAGTCATTATGGAAGAAATGAGAGATTCACACGGACTACCGAGTCCGGTAGAGGAAAAGGGCAGCGTGGCTTTTCTATCAAGGGGAGCAAAAGCCCACGGCCTCCGCCATGACCAGCCTTTATTGGGTTTCTCCCCACATTACATGATGGTCCTCATTTACTATGCACAGGTTCACTTTAGGGGGTTACCTTTTACAGACAACAAAGGGGATGATGCCGCTTATCACATCACAGAAGAAGGATAGTAGCAAATGAAAAGGGAAAAGTGGTTGAGCCTGTTACACTCCATACTGGGGAGTTTTAGCATGGATTTTAGGAAGTTACAATAAGCACTTGCTGTCTCAATTCAGGGTGAGGGAGTTTTTAGCAAAAGCAAGATTCAAAGTGGCCTAGGCACATTGCAGGCCTGATTCCCCATGGGAGAATCTATCTGTGGGCGTGGATCCTGTGCATCTTCGAGTGGGAGCTGGGCCCATGCCATGCAGAACGGTCTCCTAGTGAAGCTGAATGCCTTTTCATATATCTCTTTGCCAGTTGTATATCTTCTTGGGAAAAGTATTTGTTCAAGTCGACTGCCCATTTTTCAATTGGATTGATTTTGTTGTCGTTGAATTGTATGGTTTTATATATTTTGGATATTAGCCCCTTATTGGAGGTATTGTTTGCAAATATCTTCTTCCATTAGGTTGCTTGACTATTTTTTGGTGATAGATTCTTTTGCTGCGCAGAAGCTTTTCAGTTTCATGTAGTCCCTTTCATTTATTTTTGCTTTTACTTTCTTTGCCTTTGAAATCAAATTCACAAAACCCTTTCTGAGGCTAATGTCCCTAAGTTTTGTACCTATGTTTTCTTTATTTATTTTATTGTTTCAGGTCTATAGGTAGGTCTTTGATCTATTTTGAATTTATCTGTGTGTATAGTACCCAATAGCAGTCTAGTTTCTTTTTTTTTTTTTGCATGTAGCTTTCTATTTTTTTCACACCATTTATTGAAGAGGCTTTCTTTCCTCCACTGTATGTTTTTACTTCCTTTGTTGGAAATCAGTTGCCCATATACAAATGGGTTTGTTTCTGGGCTCTCAATTCTGTTCTGTTCAATTCCTCTGTATCTGTTTTTCTGCCAGTCCCACGCTGTTTTGATTATCGTAGCTTTGTAGCATAATATGAACTCAGGGAGTATGCTTCCTCTGGCTTTATTCTGTTTTCTCAGAAATGCTTTGGCTGTCTGGATTTTTTTTGTGGTTCCATACACATGTGATATTTTTTTGTTTTATATATTTATTTATTTTTGACAAACGTCATTGGGATTTTAAATGAAATTGCATTATATCTGTATATTGCTTTAGGTAGTATAGCCATTTTACCCATATCAAGTCCTCCAATCCATGAATATGGAATATTTTCCAGGGTTCAGGTTAAGAAACCCCCCTCCCCACCCCGTGCAGCCCTGTGGTTGGAGGGGGAGGAGCTGAGCCAGCACTAGAGGGATGGGGTGGTGGTTCCGTTGTGTCCCAGCCGGGGGAAGAGCCTGGGAGGCAGCTTGCTGACTGCTCTGCTCAGCCTGTGCTTGCCAGGAACCACGCTACAGCATTCTTCATCTTCCTTTTTTAAGGGTCAAGACATGTTGAACATTTATTTCAGTGTTGGAAATGAGATAATTAAACTGGTTTTTTCTATCTTCATCATCGCCATAATAAAATGTAGGATAGCCTGTGGCGTAAAATAATCCTATGTGTCTAAAGCAGGGAGCATTAATTGAATACAGATGGCCTTTCGGGAAGTTGCTGGGTTATAATTCAGGAGTATGGGATAATGATGCCAGTTAATCATTTTTACAAGTTATAAAATTACTGGCTCCTCTAGAAAGATCATTAAGAAAAACAATTTTTCACAGCAATTGTGAATAGAGTTTTAATTATTTTATACAGAAATTAAACTATTAGAGACCAGTTTTTGGATAGAAAACTTAATAGAAATTTATATACAAGGGTTTGTGAACATTTTAGTTTATTAATCCACCTAATTTCTTAATCCACATCTACCTGGAAACCTGTTTAGCTGTGACCATGAAATAAGTCAGGAGACAACAGTAGCCCAGGTGCCTTGAACTCCAGGGGGATGGGGGAGGGATGGGGTGGCCTCCCAAGTGAGCAGGGGCATCCTCGGGGCATCCCAGGGCAGGACCCAGGAACCAGGAGAGCCCGTGCCAGGAGGTGTCAACTCTGGGTCAGGATGTGTGGAGGCAGCAGCAGGTTGGCAAAGGGCAAGGTATGTGATGGTCACATCAGGGATGACGGACCTCAATTTGTGCCTGGGTGATGCTATTCCATGGGGATTAAATGAGTAACATAGGTAAAATGTTGACACATAGGCCAGAGCTGGGGCAACTAACCTTACAGGCCACACAAATGTGACCCCAGGTGGGTACTAGGGCCCACATTACCGGCCCAGTGAAAAGACACCTGGTGTGCCCAGGGCCCCTGCCCATGCATCCTCAGGCCTCCACCTCCCCAGTGACAAGTGGCCCAATGGGCCAGGCCCTCCTCCATGCCCAGAGGTCCCTGGTGTTTGCAGGCAGCCTGCTGTAGAGAAGAGATGCTTTATTAAAATAGAATTCTGATTTTAAAATCTTGAAGTGGAAAATTCTTTAGCACATTAAGTGAAAACATGGGGGGGGCATGTCAGAACACAGGCAGAGAGAAAAGAAATCCATCAAACATTGACCTTGGCTGCTGGCTGCAAGGACTTTATTTTTCCAAATTTCCTACAATAGAACATATCATTAAAAACACTCCTTATGTTTAAAATATGGAAATCACTGTTTTTGAGACATAGATTAAGAAAATAAGACAAACTTTTAAAAAGGTAATGGATGACCAAAACACTCATTGCCAGCCTGGGATAGAGGGACCCGGATGCAGAGGGGCTGGACCAATGTAGACAGGGTGCCATGTGGACCAGGGATTGTGGACTATGAGGACGCCACCTGCGCCCCCCCAGTGCCTCCCCAGAGATAAGACTGCATGCTTAAATAAGGGACAACTCAGAGACAGGAAGACAGGAGTGTTGGCCCTGGCCTTACACTACCTGTTCCGTTCTCATGCTCTTGCATTACTTTACAGAGACTCTGTTCTCCTGGGTGTGAAATGGGACCCATAGGTCTTGCCCTGCCTACCTGCCAGGTTGTAGCAAGGATCATACAAGATTATGAAAGTGCACGTGTTTGTAAAGGACATCACACACACATAGGAGAAGGTTATTTGGTGTTTCTCCAAATGTCTTCTGGAGGCCAGCTGCATCAGAACTGCCTGGAATGTCAATAAAATGTATTTCCTAGGCCTTGCCCAGAGCTACTGAGCCACACTCTTTGGTGATAAAGCCTGGGTTTTAAATAAGACTCCCTGGTAATTCTTATGAGTCCTGATGTTTAAAGTTTACTAGCTTAGTTTTATTATGTCGGAATCCCCTGATCGCACACTCAATTTTCCCTTTAGCTACTTGGGTCCCCTGAGCATGCTCTGAAGGGTTACTGTGTGCCTAGTGTCTGAGCAGCTTCCCTCCCACTGCCCCCAACTCCAGGGTATTTTTTTGAGTATGTCCAAGAGGCATCATGGTACAGTGGAAAAAGCAGGAGCTTTGGAATTAGACAAGGATTTGAATCCCAGTTCTTCAGGTGAATTACCTAACTGCCTGCGTCTTCATTGCTTTCCTCTCAGTAATGGTGACAACAGTTATCTCAAGGTTATTGATAGGGTTACAGGAAGTAAGCTAATATATGAAAAGTAACTACCATGTTGAACACTAGTTTCCTTCTCCCACAGGGCTGGAGACCCACCTGGGTTTGCTTAAGGTGGGTGTCCCTTCACATGGCACGTTTGGACCCACAGAGGACCTGATTCTGGTAACAAAACTTTTGCAGAATTCCCCAGAGCCAACCCTGTCTTGTGTGAGACCAACTACTTCCTGTGCAGGACTATGAAAGTTTAATTAGCAACTCTGTGAGATATGCATTATTCAAATCCTACTGGACTGGCTGTTACACCCAGCCAGGGCTGCCCCCAGTGAATGGTGCTCCCCTGGGGCTGTGCCAGATTACCAGGCAGAGCCAGAAAACCCTGTGACTGGGTGGGGATGGCCTTCATTCTGGATGGGGGCTGCACAGCTTGGGTAGATCAGCACAGTGGCCTCCTGCAAAACTTTGTGATCATGGATGTGTGCTGAGCTTGGCAATGGTTCTGAGTTGCAGCTTTTCATCTGCAAAGAATGACAGCCACCTGTCCCCCTCATGGAAGTAGGGACTCTCTCTAGACAAAGCTTGGCCTGTCTCATCTGATTAGGATTCTCTAGGGCAGAGCTGTGTTCTTCCCATCAGACTAGGAGGTTTCCTGGGCAGGGCTATGTCTCCAGAATCTGGGGGCTGAAGCCCTCTCCCCATGGGTGGAGGCTGCTTGCACATTGCTCTTGTGACACAGCATGTGCTCAATACAGTGGAGAGCCAACCTTCACCTTTGAGAAAAGAGTCCAGAAATTTTTGTTTCCCTTAAGAAAGTCCAGTCTGAAAAATTCACCCAACCTTGAGTCAGGGCAAGGGTGATTTTAATTATTCAAGGATCCCTGATTTTCACCAAAGGCTCAGCCAGGGTCCTTTCAATGGCAGCTGCATGTGCACGACACCAGGCCTGTTTACAAATCATTAGCTACTTGACAGTGACATTAGTGGGGAGAGAGAAAGAGCACAGCCCACATTGTGGGAAGCCATCCTAAGAGCTATTACCTGCTAGCAATCGAATAGGATTGGAAAAAAAAATTAGGTCTGGAAGAGTAACCCAACAAAAAGATTTCATTGATTAGTATCTCTCTCACCCTCTTCCCAGGAACCCATCCTTCAGTTGTTCAAAGCAAGATGTAAATGCAGAGTCAGACACCCTCAAAATTGCCCTAAATTTTAAAAGCCTGGTGACAGCTGATTAGAATGAGCCTTCACAGTATAAGAGGCCAAGGTTATAATTGTTAATTCTTCTGGCAGTAATCTATCCTGCTATCCCTTTGGGTAGCTAAACAGCTCTGATCACAAGTTGCCCAATCGGCTTGTAACTCTTCTTGATGAATCACTCTCATTCTCTCAGTCCTTTCTCTGGGCTGCAGTAATTCTTAACAACTGTCTTAGAGCCTCTGTCTCCTGTGGGTGTGGAAGGGAACAGCCATCTATTAGGAAGAACATGTGGCGGACGGAAAGCTCCTGGTATTGGGGGGAGTAGGCAGGTGGAGGGCTGAGGGCACCGGATGCACGATCTGTGCTCAGTGACCTCCAGAGTATGAGGCACCCTCGCCTGCTTGGGGCCTTTGGCTCAGGGGTGGCTGGGCAGATCCTGCCCACTTATCACTGGGGAGGTGAGTGTCTAGAGTATCTTCAATAAGAAATGCTGTGTGCTAAGCTGTGAATCCACCATACAGATCAATTCGGGCAGCCTGGCACAGACCACGAGTGCTCCAATCCTGGAGCTCTCATCCTCCTGGGCTGGTTGCTTTCCCCAGTCCTGATTGCCTGTAGGTGGGCCATGTGATGAGTTCTCACCCATGAGATGTGGGTAGAAGTGATGTGGTTGAAATGGTTAAGAGCAGATGTCCTAGAGGACAGAGCCACGAGATGGGGGAAACCTGGGTCCCGGGATGGCTGCGTGGAGCAGAACCCCACTGCCCATTGCACTGGCCTGGGATATGGCTGAGGAATAAAACTTCATCATGACAAACCACTCGGATGTAAGGGTTGATCGTTAGAGCAGTTAGCCTCTCCTGCCTACAGCAGGCAATGCTTTCTTTAGTAGGACTCAAACATTCGCGCTTAAGGAAACCTCAGGTGGCCATTTATTCTGAGTTAGCAGGGTGGCATCTATAACTAGATAGTGTATTGTAACTGACCTTTGGGTGGACATTCACTTACAACTTGAAGAACATTGGATATATGGATTCTTAAATTTTCGACCTGGTAAAGTGTTCCTGTTAGCACTTGGAGGGAGGAACATGGTCTTTTGATAGAAGGACCTTGACCCCTCCTCCCTCTCTCTGAACTTCCACTGGATGAGTGAACAGTTGGATTCCATCTCCCCATATCAGTGCAGGTATCCCCTCTTCTAGACAAGTTCACACTGTCATCAGCTCCCTCCTGCACTATCACGACAGCCTCCTACCTGGCCCTTGCTTCCCACGTGCCCTCCTCCAACCTGACTCCCCACCCGATCCCATGAAGTGCAGACTCAATTACGTCACCATCTTCCCTTGAAAAAAACCCAAGCTCCTTTTCTTCACCAGACACTCGATGATCTGCCTTCCTGGCTCTCCTCTCGTCTTGCCCCAAACTGTCAGGCTGCCCTTGCCTGTCCACCTGTGCTCTTCTGCGTCCCTGCCTGGAAGGTCCTTCCTGTTTCTCCGCCTGCAACCACCTGCCCAGCTTCTAAGCCTCAGTTGGTGCTCCTCTGCTGAGAGCCCTTTTCCGTCCATTCCTTCCGCTTCTGGCCCTGGTGTCCAGGCTGGCGTTTTATCCCAGCACCCGCAGCACCTTCTTGTAGATGTTGGCTGTCATACCCGCTCCTGTTGGCCTCCAAGCTTTTTGGGAGGTGAGTGGAGGGCTGATTTCTCTTCCCCAGGCTGGCACACAGCTGGGCTCAACAGACTGAACTCCCAGCTCTGTTGCAGCCAAGTCAGTTCCCAAGGCAACCTTCCCTCCTGGGGCCTCAGTTTCTCCCCAAGCAAAATCAGGAGGTTGCTTGGCAAGGCTAGTCCTCGGTGATCTCTCAGGGCTTTCTCAGCTTCCGAATTCCAGGATTGTATGATTCTACCGATAACACAGCACAGGCATGGGAGAAAAATCAACACAAAGAAAGAGTTTTTTCTGAGCTGTGTGTGAGCCACAATTCTTCAGAACACCAACCTCCAGGGTGCCGGTGGCTTTCAGCTCTGCCTGACACCAGAGAGAATTCATTATCAGGGAAAAGCTTATGGCACAGGTTTAGCAAACGTGCCATCTCAGGAGTTCCAGCGCTTCATTTATCAAGCAAACACCACTTTGCTACTTATATTTCAGTCACTTGGATCATAAACGAGCACTCAGATATAAAGCTGGGGTGGATGTCCTCTGTCACAGACCCTGAGGAGACATGGGCATGTCATTATTTTCCGCAGGGACGGAAAGGTCATTTGCAGGACTGCAACTTGCTATGTAGATCACCTGATATTAGACACCAAGGCACGTGCAGGGTGGGCAGGAGGAGTTCTCAGCACACTTCTTGCCACTCCATTAGCAGGCTCAGGGAGCTCTGCCACCTTTGGCCACGTGGCCTTGGGCAAGTTCCCTCCCCTCCACATGTTAGTGCCTGGGTCAGGGCTCTCTTATCCTCAACTCCCAGGGTGGTGGTGTCATGGGCTGGTGTCCAGCTGGTTTGTCACTCTCCCGACACTGCAGCTCAGTTGTGTGCAATGGAGTTATTAATACATTTACAGGTTTAACAAGCTCAGAACAGTGAGAATTCAGTCCAGGTTCATGGGGCTGCTCATGCCTCACCTTGGGCTCCCAGGACTTGGCCTCTGTTGATGGCTCGTGGAGTGAGTCCCTGGGCAGCTCCCAGTCTGTCCTGCTCACCCCATTACTCTGACTCTGGTGCAGCTCCTCACCTATTACTTCCTTGGTTGCCACATTTTCCTCTCCTGTCCCTAGACTACTCATTCCCCAAGAGTCACTTCTGATTTCCCAAGGGCCTCTGGAGTCAGCTTCCTCCAGGAAGCTTTCCTGGTCCATCCTTTCACTCTCCCTCTTCTTGACTCCGAGGACTTCCCATCTTACTGCTGGCTGATTATTGGTGCATGGGGCCCCATGCCGCTGTTCACCTTTCTGTGATCTGATATCTTTCTACCTGTCCCAAAGGCCTCAGGGTCTTTGGGAACAAAGCCTGCCTGGTGGTCCTTTATGACCCAACTTCACCTAGTGCAGGGCACCCTGAAGGTTCTCATTAAGTATTTGTTGCATGGCAACATACCAGCAGTTGGAGAAGAACCAAATCCTAGGGTTAAAGTCTGAATTCTTAAGCTGCCCTGCAAGGCTCTGCTTGCTTAAGCCCCGCCTGCCTCCCAGACCCTTCTCTCTCCACTCCCTGATCCAGGTTTTATGATCTGGAATATGAATTACTCACAAGCTGGTTTTAGTTTTGTGCCTTTACTTAGTCTGTTCATGATGCCTGGAATGCCTTTGCTCCCATCTCATGCTTACCAATTCTTAGAAACCAGTTAAGACAACAACTCTTCCAAGCAGCCTTCCTCACCCCTAGTTTGAGTACGGATTGTCCTCTGGACTCCCATAGCACCCCTGCTTTTCTCCTCCCAGCATGTACCACAAGGCATTAGTGGTTGACATTTGGTTGACCAGCTTCACCAGACTCTGAGCCCCCCATAGGTAGGCCCATGCATTCCAGGTTGTAAAGATGCTCAATAAATATTTGTCAGATTGATGGTGGACCCTGCTGAAAATAAGAAGAATGCAAGGAAAATGGGAAATATGGGCATAAAGTTGAGGTCTAGGGGCAGAGATAAGCGTCCAAGACAGGACTGGGTATTTGGGACACGGGGAAGTGCTGGGTGCTCTGGCCAAGGAGGGTCCCGGGGGTGGGGCCCAGGAAGGAGGGGGCAGAGCAGGTGTCACATGGTCAGTATGGGGAGTGGGGACACACTGGTGGTAGTTGTCCAGGCTCAACCCCACCCCAATTCTGCCATCTACAAGGGTGTGGCTGAGGCTGCCATCATCCACCTGTCCCACCTCTGGTTCTTAAAGAAACAGTTTGTACCTCTATCCCCTCAGGGTCCTCCCTCCCATTTGAGACTGCAGACAAGCCTCTCTTCACAGCGTATGCAAGCATGAAATGGAATGGGGCCCCACGTACATTCTTATTTATAGCGAGGTTCTGGCTGAGCATTTCTGGCACGCAGATTTGTGTGTGTGTGTGTGTGTGTGCGCACACATGTGTGTGTGTGGTGGAGGGCATGTGTGAGCTGATAGCACTCCTCAAACTTTAATGTGCCTGGAATCACTTGAGGAATCCAATTGAAATGCAGGTTCTGATTCAGCAGGTGAGGGATGGGGTTGAGACTCTGCATTTCCGACCAGCTGGTGTTTCTGATACATTGGCCTTGCCGAAGCTTTCAGCCTGTTGATAACAATGTCAAACAACTGACATAAATTGGTGCCTCTCCATCGAGCTTGATGAATACACACTGTGAAGGTAAAGATGATCTGCACTGAAGGCCACAGAACCATGGAATCATGGGATTTTTAGACTGCTTGGGAAAGGAGGAACCAGGGATACCACGATATTTTGCCATTCTGTGATACATTCAGCAGACGCTAACCCTTGTAAGATGCACCATTATTTTGCGCAGGATGCTTCTCAGTGGTATGCAAAAGAAACATCCCACCAATTAGTGATGAAAGGCCATCAACTGTAAGACCCATCTCAATTTCAGTGATGTTGGATGGGTGACTTAGAATCGAGGGAATAGGAGATGGATTTTACTCCAGCCCTCCCAATTTTACAGAGAAAAATGTGAGTGTAGAGAGGAGGGGTAAGAGGCCAGTAAGAGGGTGAACCGGGACTTGGAGCAGTTTCATGTCCAGGGAGGTCTGAGATGGTGCTCTGACAGCTCACCAGGCCCAGGATGAAGGAGGGAGGTCTCCCTGTGATCACGAAGCGACCACAGGCCCCCCCAGGGGCCCTGCCGGACCTGCACTCCCGGCTCCACCCTGTGGAGCAGAGTCCCTTCCTGTCCTTTGGCAGCACATTTCTGCTAAGAAACTTCAAGCCCAGGGCTACAGGTGTTTGATTTTATATTCAGCTATGCCAACGTCCCAGTTTGAGCATGGTCGGGCAGGAAGGATCCATTATATTTGGGAGATCAGCCTTTTTTTGTTCTATTCAGGCCATTAATTGATTAGATGAAGACAGCCTACATTAGAGAGGGCAATCTGCTTTACCCAATCAATTGATTTAAATTTTAATCTTATCTAATGTACAGTACAGTGAATATAAACAACAATTATGTATTATACCTGTCAAACTTGCCAAGTGACTAAACTTGATTATTTCAACCACTAAAAAGAACCATGTCATGTGACAGAGGTATCCCTGAGAAGGAAATCGAATCACAATAAATAAACGTATCAGATTAGCATGTTGTATGCTGAATGTATTTCAACTAAAACAAGTGTCATCCAGAAACGCCATCATAGAAACACCCAGAATAATGTCTGGCCAAATATCTGGCGGCCGGTGGCCCCAGTTCGGCTGACACACAAATTAACCATCCTAAGGAGGAAGACGGGATAAGGAAGGAGACACAAAACTAAAAGAACATGCAGTTGTGAGACTATTGAGTGTAGAGTTGGTGATGTGACCCGGTGCGGGTCTCCTGATAACGGTGTCCTGCAATCACAGCCACGTGCTTAAGCAATGATGACAAGGGCAGGGACACAGCCTGTCCGGAAGTGCTTCTCTGTTTTCCCAGGACTAGATTGGGAACAGATTGGGGCACAGTTCTCCTCTAGGGGTCCTGGCAGTCTGCTTGCACTCAGAGAAAGGCTCACATTTTCATTGTCCACAGGGAGCTGGG
>PVKU01017359.1:0-11733 GCA_004027475.1 Anoura caudifer | reverse complement strand
TATCACTGTTTTTGCAGGAAAATTTACAGACCTGTGCTGTTGCTCTCTTCACAGTGTCAATCTTGAAATAGAAAGTTCCATTATTCTCTGCATTAAGTTTTGCGATGGAATGTTTCAGAAGCCCCTTTAGTTGTGGGCTGTCAGCAGGTATCTCTGTGGGGCAGCCCAAGCAGTGTGGTACAAGATCCTCCCCTGAAAAAATCAGGTTTTACATCAGCATGTGACTGAAGGAGCAGTCTAGCTCAGTACCTCTCCTCCTCATGGTCCAGCATGCAGGGGGCCATGTGGCAGCCCAAAGCCTGGTATAGCAAGTGGGTGGAGGTTGTCTTTCTCACCTTCCCCTTACTGCCTCTCCTCTTTTCCTCTCCTCAGAGTTAAGTGTATTTAGGGAAATTTCATTTGGTAGGTGTTAGTCTGTGACTCAATCTACGTGCTTCATTTTTTTCTAAGTTTTTGCATTTTTGATAGAAAGTGTAAAAAGCAATGCTATATGTAAAAGGAATGACTGACTATCTAGTGAGAAAATTTTAAATCCTATGATTCTAGTGACTAGGCAGCTTCAGCAATATTTCTCATCATGGAATTTAAGCAACTATCTTCCAAGTATGAGAAAAACCAACACTTGGTATAAGAAATACTAGCTTGACCATAAACTCTCACTATCTCCCTTTTCCCACATTCTAACATGCAGGAGGAAATAGTCTTTAATTGAAAGGATTTCATTTTGAGTGATTAAACATGAGATACTGTTTCCCCAGTTTACAGCACCTGACACAGGAACATCTTATACACAAGGAAGACCAGATGACATTGTATCAGGAGCCCAGCTTTGCCTACGGAACATAAGTCTTTTCTTCTGTCACCATATTCCCTTCTGGCACTTTCAGAGCAATCTCAACTTAATCTGCTACAGCACAGCTGTGCAGAGGTCTGTTGATTGTATAAACTTTGTGGCACATCATGGGACCCAAAGCACAATGTCTATGGAAAGACCTAGCCAGTTGTCTGGGATCAACATGTACTATATTAGAGCACAGACACGTATTGTCCCATACCTGAACGAAGACTACACTCCTGTGAGAAGGAAGCAATTCTTAGCTGAAGATCCATGTATGCATGATCTGTACATTCACCAGTATCCTAGTTGTTAATATAAGCACATAAGTTTAAAACATTTTTAAGAACCTTGAAAGTAAACAATTAGTAAAAATAAATATAGGATGTCAACTTTACATAGAAAACAAAACAAAACATGATGCAATTGCTAAAGAGAGCATAAGAAACAATTAATTATTAGCATCAACAACTATAAATGCATATACACAAACATATAGAAACATGAAATAAGGTGACAAGAATACCTAATATAGAAATAATAATCACGTAATTGAATGGGTAAAATTTTTTTAAAGTATAGAATAGACCTCAGATTATGTTAAAAACAAAATTAATGTACTACATATTCAAGAATAGTATCTTATAATATAAAAGATAAAAGAAGATTAACATAATGGATGAGCAAAGCTATATGAGACAAATATAAACAAAAAAGAAGCTAGAGTGTTATTAATATTGGACAAAGTAAAATCCCAGGTATCAAAAAAATCATAATGGTAGTAAAAGTATTTATTTTAATACAAGATACAGTAAGATATAGTCTAGAAGCATGAAGTCAAAATACATACAGCAAAAATTAAATATGTGAATAGAGATAGATTAAAATAAGGGTGGTGGGGAAATTTAATGTACAACTATAAATCCAAGGCAGACCAAAGGGATAAAAAATAAATAAGGTCATAGAAGACTGGAGTAACATAATTTATTTAAGTGATATTTTCATATGATACATATAATTTAAACGATATTTTTATAAGTATGATATAGATTTTTAAAAATAGCTTTTACATTGTTTTACAAAAAAAGGGTTAATAAATTTTCAAATCCAAACAATACAGGTCATGTTCTTTGACCTGAGAACCAAAAAGAAAAAATATCTCTAAAAATTAATAAGTTTAAAGAAATAAACAAAAACTAACTACTTGGAAATCTAAACTCACCTGGCTAAATAGGGTCTTCCTTAAATGAGGAAAAATATAAAAAAAAACAAAACAAGAAGAATAAAAATTTTACAAAATGTTGCCAGAGCAGCATTTAGAGTTTAAATCATCATTTTATATGCTTTCAAAATTTCAAAAGAGAGAGGCTAAAATAAAATAAATTTTAATTTAATTTAAAAGAAGAGATAGGCAAAAGCAAATAAAATAACCTCACATTTGGGTAATTATCTGAAGAAGAAAAAAGGAAAAGAATAATACCTTAAGCACAGCAGAAAGGAAGAAACAATAAAGCAAAACTGATAAACTAGAAAACAGAAAGCACTGGCATTAATAAATGAATATAAATGATTATTCTTCAGGTAAGGAAAAAGTCAATACAAAAAGGCAACATAGCAAAGTTTACAGAAAAGTATAACCATATAAGAGGATATTTATGAACAAGTGTATGCTAATTTAAATCCTTCCAAAATGGATACTTTTTGGAAATCTGTAAGTAACCAACACTGATTTAAAAACAAGAAAAAAACTAAACCAAAACACAAACAGTTCAACTAAGAAATAGGCAAAGGACCTGAATAGACACGTCTCCAAAGAAGACATAGAGATGGCCAATAGACATAAAAAGACGCTCAACATCACTAGTCATCAGAGAAATGCAAATTAAAACCACAATGACATATCACCTCATGCCTGTCAGATGGCTATCCTCAATAAATCAACAAATATCAAGTGTTGGCGAGCATGTGGAGAAAAGGGAACCCTTGTGCACTGTTGGTGGGATTGCAAACTGGTGCAGCCACTCTGCAAAGCAGCATGGAAATACCTCAAAAAGTTAAAAATGGAACTGCTTTATGACTCAGTGATTCCACTTCTGGGAATTTATGTGAAGAAACCTGAAACACTAATTAAAAAGAACATAAGCACGCCTATGTTATAGAAGACCGTTCTGCGTGTGTGGAAAATGTAGCCCTGCCCCCACTCAGAAAGGCCAGTGGAAAGCGAGGTCCGGCACATAAGACCCACACCCATGGATAGGTTCTCCCATGGGCTATCAGGCCTGCATTGTACCTAGGCCGCTTTCAAACCTGCTTTTTGCTAAAAATCCCCTCACCCTGAATTGAGGCAGCAAACGTTTACTGCATACCTTTAAAGTAACTTCCTAAAATCTATGCCAAACCTCCCAAGGATGAGTGTAACCAGTTCAACCACTTTTCCCTTTACGTTTGCAAATATCCTTCTTTTTTGATGTAATTAGCCACATCCTCTCCTTTGTTTTCTGTAAAAGGTAACCACCTAAAGTGAACCTGTGCATAATAAATGAGGACCATCCTCAATGTAAGGTGCCCAGAAAAGCAATAAAAGGCTGTCCAGGCAAGGGTTGGGGCTGGCCCTCTTTTTCACTGAGAGAGTGGTCGTGTCATCACTTTTTCTCCATAGGATTTCTGTAGTCCGTGTGAATTTGTCTCATCTCATCCATAACACTGTGGACACTGCAGGCCACTATGTTCATTGCAGTATCTGTATCACTATGTTCATTGCAGTATTATTTACAATAGCCAAGACTTGGAAGCAGCCCAAGTGTCCATCAGTAGATGAGTGGACAACACATCTATAGTACATTTCATAATGGAATAGTACTCAGCCATAAAATAGAAGAAAATTTACCCTTAGTGACAGCACATGTGGACCTGGAGAATATTATGCTAAGTGAAATAAGCCAGTCAAAGAAAGACAAATACCATATTATTTTACTCATATGTGGAATCTAATGAACAGACTGAACTAATAAGCCAAATAGAGACAGACTCATAGAAACAGAGCAGGCTCACAGCTCTGGGGAGGGTTGCAAGTGAGGGTAGTGGAGGGATTGACAAAAAAAGAAAAAAGAGAGAGAGAAAGAACTCATGGAAGACATAGCTCACCTCTTCACACAACCACATCAAAATTGCAACTAAAATATAGAACAACCAACACTCAGAACCATCAGAAATTGAATTGAATGGAAATCTGACAACTATGGAATTAAAGAAACCACATCCATTCAGACTGGTAGGAGGGGCACAGATGTGAAATAGGCTTTATCCATGTGTGGTGGATAAAAATTCAACAGTGATATCTCAGGGGCAAGGAGTCTCAGCCCCAACCAGGCCCCCCAGACCAGGGCTCCAGTGCCAGGAAGGTAAGTTCCTACAACTTCTGGCTGCAAAAATCAGTGGGGATTGAGTTGGTGGAAGAAACTGGTAGAACCCCAAGCAGTTTCTTTTAAAGAACCCACACATGGACTCACCTACTCAGATTCACACTCTCTGAGCACCAGCACCAGGGTAGTTTGAAAAGTACCAGTGGTATACAGGGAGGAACTGAAGTGTCTGACATCAAGGGGAGCAGAGGCCATTGCCCCTTTTCTAAACCCTTCCCCCACAGAGCTGGCAAGCTGGTGCCATATCTGAGACTTACTTCATCAACTTGGCTAAGATTGTTTGACCTGCCTTGGAGATCCCCAGAGACTCTGCCCCACCCAATTTATGGGCCCACCCAAGATGCTTTCCCATACCAATGGCTGATCTTGGCTCACCCTTTGCAACTTCCTAAATCCCATCAAGCAAGTAACAGCTGACCTCAGTGAGTGCCAGATCTGCCACTAGCAGTAGCCAACCTAAATTCACAGCTTGGCTTCCCCTGGGAATCTCCAAGCCCAGCACAAGTAGTAGCCATCTCAGCTTGCTTTATAGTTCAGGCAGGGTGGACCAGGGCAAAACACAGGTGGAGGCTGACCTTGGCCTGCACCACCCAGGAAACCCTAGGGCCAGTGCACCCAGTAGACAACTACAGACCACACCAGAACCCCACCACCCTGCCCCTGCACAGTTGATCCTCCAGAGAGGGTGAAGGTTGTTGGTCACTGGTCACAGCCAATCCTTGTAGCTGACTGGCCTGGGTAAATCCCTCCCATTGATCTGCCTACAGCAACCAAAGCCCAATTACAAGAGGAGGGTATACTTGGTGAAGGGCACACCTAGAGTACCCAGCTTGGGTGATAGGGAAGGTTATGCCACTGAACTCTACAAGACACGTACTGCATTAGTCCACACAAGACACGGAGTCAAAGCAGCTCTACTGAATACATAGGAACAAACACAGGGAGGCTGCTGAAATGAGGAGACAAAGAAACATAGCCCAAATAAAAGAATAGAACAATACCCCATAAAAATAGACAAACAAAATGGAGGTGAACAATCTATCAGATGCAGAGGTCAAAACATTGGTTATAAGGATGCTCAAGAAACTTAGTAAGGACCTCAACAGCAAAAAAAAAATATCCAGTCAGAAATGAAGGATACACCAATTGAAATAAAGAACAATTTACAGGGAAACAACAGTTGAGTGGATGAAGCCAAGAATCAAATCAATGATATGAAACATTAGGAACTAAAAACAACCAATCAAAACAATAAGAAAAAAAAAAGCCCAGAAAATGAGGATAGTATAAGTAACCTCTGGGACAACTTCAAGTGTTCTAACATTTGCATCATAGGGGTGCCAGAAGGAGAAGAGAAAGAGCAAGGAATTGGAAATCTATTTGAAAAAATAAGGAAAGAAAACTTTCTTAATTTGGTGAAGAAAAATGTCCAGGAAGCACAGAAACTCCCACATAAGATGGATGCAAAGAGGCCAAGACACATCATAATAAAAGGTCAAAAGTGAAAAATAAAGAGAGGATCTTAAAAGCAGCAAGAGAAGTTAGGTACCTATATCTTCTACCTATACCCATAAGACTGTCAGCTGATTTCTCAAAAGAAACTTTGCAGGTTAGAAGGGATTGACAAGAAATATTCAAAGTCATGAAAAGCAGGGACCTTCCACCAAGATTGCTCTACCCAACAAAGCTGTCATTTAGAATTGAAGGGCAGATAAAGAGCTTCCCAGACAAGAAAAAACTAAAGGGGTTCATCACCACCAAGATGGGAGGGGGCGTGGAGGAAAGGGTAAAGAGGTGAGGGGATAAGAAATATAACTAGGTAGTTACAGAATAGCCATGGGGATGTGAAATATAGTACAGGAAATGGAGTAGTCAAAGAGCTTACACATATGACCCATAGACATGAACAATGGTGGGGGCATTGCCTGAGGGGGTAGGGGGCACTGGGTAGAGGGGTGGTAGAAAGGGAAAAATCAGGACAACTGTAATAGCATAATCCATAGAATATAATTTAAAAAATAACTCATGGACAAAGACTAGTGTGGTGATTGAGAGGTCAGGTGGGTGGAGGTGGAAGCGTGCATGGGCAGTGGGTATAAAAGGTGATGGAAAAATTAAAATAAAATCTTTATATGGACCAATTACTGAAGTACTGGATAATGCTGCCATTATTCTTAACTTCCCTTCAACTTCTCACCTCCAAACAACATAAATGTTTTACAGATGAATAATTTTTTAAATTAAAGAAACATATAGTTCCATGCTACATAAACTGTGTCTGAACATAGAAAATAGTGGCAAACAACTGAAGTGAAAAATAGAAGGCAGCAGGAAAAGACCAAGACCAAATATGACATTCACTGACTCCATGAAAGAAGTCACAGAAATAACCTACAGGCGCCATTGAGATCAGGGCAGTGTGGCCACCACTCATCTGTAGGGTTGCCAGGAGCCAGCCCTGACTCAGCTGCATGTAACTCCCACCCAATTCATTCTATAAAACTAATCTGAATAGCAAAACTTGAAAAAACAGAACACATGCACATACACCCAGAAAACTGTCAAACCATTTTTACTTATAAACATAGATGTAGAATTCTTAAATACACTAGAAATAAAATACAAATGCATATTTAAGAAATAATTAACAATAAACAAACAGGGCTTAAGATTCTAGAGATTACTACTAGGAAAGTTGTCAAAACAACATAACAGATTAAATTAAAAATACTTAACATGGTATTTTGATACATATCAAAGGATTTATTACACTAACACCAACTATTTTCTCTTTAAAATTTTTTTAATGCATTTGGGTGACATTGGTTAATACAATTATATAGGTTTCAAGCATACAATTCTATAATACATCATCTGTGTATTGTATTTTGTGTTTACCACCCAAAGTCAAGTTTCCTTCTGTCACCATTTATCCCCCCTTTATTTTCTTCTACTTACCCTCTACCCACTTTTCCCTCCGGTAATCACCATACTGTTGTCTGTGTCTATGAGTTTTTGTTTGTTTGTTTAATCCCTTCATCTCTTTCACCCAGCCCCCTAACCCACCTCCCCTCTAACAGCAGTCAGTCTATTCTCTGTGTTGATGAGTTTGCTAACACACACTTCTTATTTAAAAACAAAACAAACCTCTTTAAAAGCAGGAATGTAAGGATGCTTCTTTAAAATGACATGAATGTATACCTGGAACCCACAGCAAATATTAGTAATAACAAAACTCTAGAGGCTTTCCCAAAAAAATCAAGAATAAAATGTAAATTTGTGTGAAATATCTCTGGGCATTTGGGTCAATTTATTGAGACACAGAACAAAAAAATAAGCACTGGAAAAGGAGAGATGAAATAATATCTTTTTAGTTTATAACTAGAACAATCAAGAGTCAATGCAAAGCTGCTGGAATTAACCAGAGAGTTTACTTGCTGAATATAAGGTGACTGTATCAAAATTGATATATTTATATACAAAGTAACATTTAAAGGAGAATAAAATTAAATAATCATAAGATTTAATTCCCAAGAGCAACAACCAAATATAAATACACATACCCCCCAAAACTAGAAATAACTTCAGTGAGCAATGTTCTGAATATATATAAATAAAATCATACCACCTTTAGAAATTTAAAATAAAACTTGACTAAGTAGAGCTTTATGCCAAGTTCTTGACTAAAAAGACTAAATATAGTATATATGCCAATTCTCCTCAAATTAATTTAGAAATGTAATGCAATTTCAATCTATGAGACAATGTAAGTTTTTCTTATAAACTTATTCTAAGGCTGGTTTTTTAGGATATAAACACTAGAATAGTAAATCACACATTTAAACCTACTATGAAGCTATGGTTGTTAAAACCCGGTGATACAAATGTAGAGGACAGGCTTTTCATGAGAAACTATTATAGGATAAATGTTGTCACAAATTTATGGATAAGGGAAGAATGTTGATATACCTAGTTATCCTCTTGAAACAAAACTCAATATAGAGACCTCACAAGGTATATTAAAATTAATTCCAAATAGTTTCATAAATTATGTTTTAAAATACTGACCCTAGACAAACTAGGGCAGTAGGGGGAAGATGAATGCAGAGCAAATGGTAGAAGAATTCAAAAGGAAAATATTGTTAGATTTGGCCACCTATAAGCAAAATCTATTTGTAAGTCAGAAATACCACAATGAAAGCTAAAAAATAAACAACTGAGAAAAATATGATAAAGCACTGATGCCTTTAATAGCCAATATCCTTTTCCAAATCATTAAGATTTATCCCAAAAAGAAATGGGCACAGGATATAGAAAAAAAATCATAAATTCAACTCATAAATTTCTAACAAATATATGAAAACAGGAAAATATACCAAATATAGAATTAGCTTTATTCTCAAGAATGTTAATGAGCTGTTAATTATAATAAAAAATGGAAACAACCCAAATGTCTAACTATAGCTATTCAAAAACCAATCTGTGTTATCTTTAATAGGGTATTATCTAGTAATTTAGGAGAAAGTTTATCAGGAGTTTCAATGACATAGGAAAATTCTTAGGTGAAAAATGCAGCGTGTAAAATAATTGCAACTATTACCAGGAAAAAAGATCACCACAAATTGTCTATATTCTGCCCCCAACCCCACCACCCTTCCAAACAAAAAGATAAGAGGAAAATACACTAAGATGTCTTTGGGTATTTGAGTATGTGATTCGATATTATCTTTCTCTATGTTTCTGCATTGCCTTGAAGTTTTCTATCAATCTTTACTTCCAATGAGGAAACATATATGTAATAGATGTCATAGTTGTTAAAGATACAAGAAATACCACATTTACAATATCTTAATTTTGGATGGAGAGAAGGATGCTGGAAGTAGCCTTGAGGTTCTCAATTCTATCAGCATATTTGATTCACAAGAAGCTTTTATTCTGACTCCAGAAACCTACCCCTGACCAATTAAGTCACAATGGCTGGGGAAGAGCCTAGAAATAGTTGTTTTAGAACCGGCAAAGTGATTCTAATATGCAGCATGGCCTGAGAACTACTTATGAGACCTCTTGAATCAGTGCTTCTTCACCCTTAAAGTGCAAATGAATCACCTGAGAATCTTGTTAATATGTAGTTCCAGTAGGCCTGGGGTGGAATTCAAGACTCTGCTTTCCTAACAAGCTCCCTGGTAATGCTGATGCTGCTGATTCAGGGACCAAGTGCTGAATAGCAAGGCTTTCAATCTTACCAACTGCAGGTACAATAGTTCACTCACATTTTATGTCCTTTCATTATCATAACCACAGCTGTGAGATAGGTGCTATTATTCCTCCCTATTTCACAAATAAGGAAGTGGAAGCTCAGAGAAGTGATACCCAAAATCTGATTGGCTTTGTGACTGCAACCAGCCCTTGCATCTCTGGCTGCAAAGAGAAAACCATTAAGTTGAGGCCTTACAAATAAATGCAGAAAGAATCAAGTAAGATAATATTTAAGCTTATGTAATCTCAAATAACTAAAAAACAAACACCAGAAAGTGTTGATAGATGCTTAAAAGGCCAGACTTGACTCAAACTAAATAAGATAAATACTAGCTAGAACATAACATTTCTTAAAGAGAGTTTCTCTCTCTCCTGTTTACTATTTTTGTATTATGGTAAAATGCATGTAACATAAAATTTGCCATTTTAAACATTTTTAAAGGTAGAATTCAGTGACATTAAATACATCCATCACCACTATCTGTATTTAATAGTTTTCATCACCCCAAAAATAAATTCTGTACCCAGTAAGCAATAATTCCCATATTCCTTCCTCGCAGTCCTAGGTAAACTCCAACCTACTTTTATTTCTATGCGTTTGTATATGTTAGATATTTCATACAAGTGGAATCATAGAATATTTGTCTTTTTGTGTCTGGCTTATTTCACTTAGTGTAATGTTTTCAAGGCTCATATATGTTATAGCACATGTCAAAATTTCATTTCTTCCTATGCCTAAAGAATATTTCACTGTCTTATATATACATCACATTTTGTTTTTCCATTCATCTGTTGATGAATATTTGGATTGTTTCCACTTTTTGGCTATTGTGAATAATGCTGCATTGACTAATGGCACATAAGTATCTATCTGAGTCCTTGTTTTGAATTCTTTTGGATATATACCTAAAGTGCAATTGCTGGGTCATATGGCAATTCTATGTTTAACTTTATGAAAAACTACCAAACTGTTTTCCACAGTTGCTGTACCATTTTACATTCTCATCAGCAATGAACAAAAGTTTCAATTTTTCTACATCCTCACCAACACTAGTTATTTTCCAATTAAAAAAATTATAGCCATCTTTTAGGTGTGAGATGGCCTCTCATGAGGTATGTATTTACACTGCCCTGATAGCTAACAATGTTGAACAACTCTTCATGTGCTTATTGGACACTTTGTTATTTTTTAAAATTTCTTAATTTTTTTAATCCTCATCCAAGGATATGTTAATTGATTTTAGAGTGAGAAGGAAGAAGAGACAAAGAGAGAGAGAGAATGAGCAAGAGAGAGAAACATTGATGTGAGAGAGAAACATCGATCCATTGCCTCCTCTACTCGCCACAATCAGGGATCAAACTTGCAACCTAGGTATGTGCCCTAAGCAGGGATCAAACCCACAGCCTTTTGGTATATGGGATGATGCTCCAACCAACTAGTCACCCGGCCAGGGCTGTATGTCTCCTTTAGAGAAATGTTTATGTTTAAGTCCTTTGCCCACATGAAAATTAGGTTGATTGTCCTTTTGTTGTTGCATCGTAGGTGTTTTTCTTTATATATTCTTTGTATTAAATTCTTACCAGATATATGATATAAATAATTTCTCCCACTCTCTAGGTTGTCTTTTCACTATCTTAATAGTCTTAAGTATTTTCCCCAATTATGAAATAAATACATGCTTGGTTAGAAACATTGGAAAGTATTAAATAATGAGTTCCAAAAAGTACAAAGAATAAAAAAAGCAAGGGGTCTCCTTGGCCCATAGTTTCAACTGAAAGTTAACTATGTTTCATATTTTGACATATTTTTTTCATCACTTAAAAAAAAGTTTAAGAGTTTATTTGAGCCAAACTAACAATTGACAGGGAGCAAGATCTCAAATGCTCCCTTTTCATCTTTACATTTACTTTATATATTTGAATGAGTCCATATGTATAGTGTTGCATTCTATTTTTTTGTGTTTTATTTAACGTACCATAACCATTTTACTAAGTCACTAAAAATCTATAAACATAATTCTAATGGTTATACATATTATACTGTATGGATACACAGTAATTTATTTAAACAGTCCCTAATGTTGAAAAAAAGTTATTTCCAATATTTTCCTATTAGTAATAAAGCTGAAATGAACATCTTGCTGTCTGGATTTCTCATTTTCTTCCCATATAATCAAATTTTAGAAGTAGGATAATAGACTGCAGGGCTTGCAGCAATCC
>PVKU01017358.1:0-11737 GCA_004027475.1 Anoura caudifer | reverse complement strand
TTCAATTAGAGTACCCTTCATTTGTGACTGGATCTTTTTTATGCTGTTGAGGTCCTCACTAAGTTCCTTACACGTCCTATAACCAGTGTTTTGAACTCTGCATCTGATTGATTGCTTATCTCCATTTTGTTTAGTTCTTTTTCTGGAGTTTTCATCTGTCCTTTCCTTTGGGCCATGTTTCTTTGTCTGCACCTTTTGGTAGCCTCCTGTGTTTGTTTCTATGAATTAGGTAAAGCTGCTACGACTCCCTGTCTTGATAGTGTGGCCTAATGTAGTAGGTGTCCTAATGTAGGGTCCAGTGGCACAGCCTCCCCTATCACCCAAGCTGTGTTCTCAAGGTGCCCCTTCTATGTGGGCTGAGTACACCCTCTTCTTGTAGTTGAGCCTTTGTTGCTGTTGGCAGGTCAATGGGTTTAATTTACCCAGGCCAGTCAGCTACAAGGACCGGCTATGACTACTGACCACCACCTCCACCATCCGTGGAGGATTTGCTATATGGGGACAGAGTGAAGTTGTTCCAATGAGGTCTGTAGCTGTCCACTGGGTGCACAGGTTCTGCAGTTTCCTAGGTGGTGCAGGCCAAGATCAGCCTCTACCTGCATTTTGCTCAGGCCCACCCTGCCCGCACTATAAAGCAATCTGAGTTAGCTGCTACTTATGCTGGGCTTGGCAATTCCCAGTCAAAGCCAAGCTGTGAATCTAGGCTTGCTGCTGCTAATGCTGCACCTGGGGCCAGCTAGTAAGAGGCATGGGGGCTGGGGGCTCACTGAGGCTAGCTAGTGCTTGTTTGATAGGATTTAGAAAGTTGTGAAGCATGAACCAAGATCAGACATTCATATGTAAAAGCAGCTTGGGTGGGCTCATAAGTTAGGTGGGATGGAGTCTCTTGGGATCTCCAGGGTGAGGCAAACAGTGTGAGCCAGGTTGATGGAGTCTCAGATCAGCAGCACCTGCCTGCTGGCTTTATGGCTGTGTTGGGGGAAGGGTTCAGGAAAGGAACAATAGCCTTTGCCTGCCTTTTTGTCCAGGAGAAAGTTGTCCCCCAGTTCTCACCTTGGTGCCAGACACTTCATTTTCTCCCTGTATTCCACTTGTGCCTTTCCAGCTGCTACTGTGGTGCTACAGGTCAGAGGGAGTGATTCTCAGTAAGTCCATATGTGGATTCTTTAAGAGGAACTGTTTGGGACTCCACAGACTCAATCCCCAATGGTTTTTGTAGCCAGAAGTTATGGGGACTTATCTTCCTGGCACTGGAACCCTGGGCTGAGGGGCCTGTTGTGGGGCATGGATTTCTCACTCCTGAGATATCCCTTCCAAATTTTTATCCACCACACATGGATTGGGACCAGCCCATTCAGCATCTCCACCCCTCCTACCTATCTGGATGGATGTGGCTTCTTTATATACATAGTTGTTGGACTTCCATTCAGCTGGATTTCTGATGGTTCTGAGTGATGGTTGTTCTATAATTTAGTTGTAATTTTGATATGGTTGTGTGAGGAGGCAAGTTATGCTAACCTATGCCGGCATCTTGACTAGGATAGCATATACGGTTTTAAAGTTAAGTTACCCCGGCCAAGATGGAAGCGTAGGTAGAGACCCTTCACTTCCTTGCACAACCAAAAGGAGGATAACAACCAATCTGAAATCAATAAACAACCAAAAGTGCCAGAAAATCAAACTGCATGCAACTCCAACAACGAAGGAATTAAAGAAAAAATTAACTAGAACAACCAGACTGGTGAGGAAGCAGGCTGCGTGGGCTGACGCAGAAAAACTTCAGGGAGGTGGCAGACCTTGGGGGAGGGACTGACTTAAGGGGACTCAGAGGTAGCTGTGGGCTAAGGCAGCTGCAGCAGTAGGAGAAGCTCCCCATCTCACCGGAGAGTCAGTTGGAAAGTGCGCTAGAGATGAGCAGTCAAGCCACACCATTCCCTCACTGGCCCCTCCCCCACAGGCAGCAAAGAAGGTTGCCCTGCCCATGTGAATACCTAAGGCCCCGCCCCCTTACAATCTATAGGCTGTGCCAAGACAAAGAAATAGGGCCTAAATGAAAGAACAGAGTAAAGCCTCAGAAAGAGAGCTAAGCAAGGAGATCACCAACCTGTCTGAGGGAGAATTTAAAGCCCTGGTAATCAAAATGCTCACAGAATTGATTGAGCTTGGTCAAAAATGAAAAAACAAATGAAGGATACCCAAAGTAAAATAAAGCAGAGTATTCAGGGAACCAACAGTGACAGGAAGGAAACCAGGACTCAAAGCAATGATTTGGAACAAAAGGAAAAAATAAACATCCATCCAGAACAAAATGAAGAAACAAGAATTTAAAAAAGTGAAGAGACTCTTACAAGCCTCTGGGACAACCTGAAACATTCCAATATCCGAATTATAGGGGTGCTAGAAGGAGGACAGGAAGAGCAAGAAATTGAAAACTTATTTGAACAAATAATGAAGGAAAACTTTCCCAGTCTGGAGAAAGAAATAGACTTCTAGGAAGTCCAGGAAGCCCAGAGAGCCCCAAAGAAGTTGGACCCAAGGAGGAATACACCAAGACATATCATAATTAAATAACTCAAGATTAAAGATAAGGACAGAATCTTAAATGCTTCAAGAGAAAAGGAGATAGTTACCTACAAAGGAGTGTCCATAAGACTATCAGTTGATTTCTCAAAAGAAAACTTACAGGCAAGAAGGGGCTGGGAAGAAGTATTTGAAGTCATGAAAGGCAAGGACCTGCATCCAAGATTAATCTATCCAGCAAAGCTTTCATTTAGAATGGAAGAGCAGATGAAGTGTTTCCCAGATAAGGTCAAGTTAAAGGAGTTCATCATCACCAAGCCCTTATTATATGAGATATTAAAGGGACTTATCTAAGAGAAAGAAGATAATCAAAAACTATGAACAGTAAAATGACAACAAACAACTATCAACAAATAAACCTAAAAGAAAAGGAAAACAATGAAAACAAAAACTAAACAAACAACCAGAACAGGAACAGAATCAGAGAAATGGACATCACAGGGAGGGATTTCAGTGGGGAGGGGGAGGGGAGGAATAGGGGTGAAAATGTCCAGGGAAGAAGAAACATACTTAGCAGGCATAAGGTAGATGGGGAGAGATAAAAATGGTATGGGAAACAAAGGACTCGAAGAACGTATATGTAGAATCCATGGACGTGAACTAAGTGGTGGGGAATGCTGGAGGGTTTGGGGGCAGTTCAGAGAGGGGATAGAGGGAGAAAAATTGGGAAAACTGTAATAGCATAATCAATAAAAATTTTAATAAAAAATAAAGTTAAGTTAAATGTTGATAGCTTCTTGATTTATATTTTAACTTGAAAATTCTACTTAGTCCTTCTTCATCCAGTATTAAATAAAATGAATAGTCTTTATACATGTTCTTTGTATGCATAAATCTCACCTATACTGTGTATCTGTGGAATTAACATTTCATGGGGGGGCAACAGGAAAAATGTCTAAATAGTCTTCTTACATCATATTAATGAAGAAAGGGTTAATAAAAATGGCTTTAATGGATTAGGTTTCTTTAAAAGATATTTTATTGATTATGCCATTATAATTGCCCCATTTTTTCTCCCATTTATTCCCCTCCACCCTGTACCCTCCCTCCCTCCAGCATTCCTCCCTCTTAGTTCACGTCCATGGGTCATACATATAAGTTCTTTGGCTTCTCCATTTCCTATACTATTCTTAACCTCCCCCTGTCTATTTTGTGCCTACCAATTACGTTTCTTATTCCCCGTACCCTTTCCCCCCATTCTCCTCTCCCCCAACTGAAAACCCTCCACATGATCTCCATTTCTGTGATTCTGTTACTGTTCTAATTGTTTGCTTAGTTTTTGTTTCTGTATTTTTAGGTTTAGTTGTTGATAGTTGTGAGTTTGTTGTCATTTTACTGTTCATAGTTTTCGATTATCTTCTTTTTTGTTAGATATGTCCCTTCAGCATCTCATATAATAAGGGCTTGGTGATGACAAACTCCTTTAACTTGACTTTATCTGGGAAGCACTTTTCTGCCCTTCCATTCTAAATGAAAGCTTTGCTGAATAGACTAATCTTGGATGCAGGTCCTTGCTATTCATGACTTCAAATACTTCTTCCCAGCCCATTCTTGCCTGCAAAGTTTGTTTTGAGAAATCAGCTGATAGTCTTATGGGCACACTTTTGTAGGTAACTGTCTCCTTTTCTCTTGAAGCTTTTAAGATTCTGTCCTTATCTTTAATCTTGGGTTATTTAATTATGATGTGCCTTGGTGTGTTACTCCTTGGGTCCAACTTCTTTGGGGCTCTCTGGGCTTCCTGGGCTTCCTGGAAGTCTATTTCCTTTGCCGGATTGAGGAAGTACACCTTCATTATTTTTTCAATGAGTTTTTAATTTCTTGCACTTCCTCTTCTCCTTCCGGCACCCCTATGATTCACATGTTGGAACATTTAAAGTTGTCCCAGAGGTTCCCTAGCCTCTTCCTTTTTTTGAATTCTTGTTTCTTCATTTTGTTCTGGATGGATGTTTATTTTTTCCTTTTGTTCCAAATCATTAATTTGAGTCCCAGTTTTCTTCCCTTCACTTTGATTCCCTGTGTATTTTCCTTTATTTCACTTTGTATAGCCTTTATTTCTTCCTTCATTTGCAACTGAACTAAATAATTTCCATGAGCATCCTGATCACCAGTGTTTTGAACTGTGCATCTGATAAGTTGTCTATCTCCTTGTTGCTTAGATCTTTTTCACAAATTTTGATCTGTTCTTTCATTTGGGCCACATTTCTTTGTCTCAGTGCACCTGTTATGTTGTAAGGGGCAGAACCTTAGCTTTTTCCCAGGCAGGGAAGTCACTTCACTATGCTTTGGCACTGTATATGAAGGAGGAGTCAGAGAGGGAACAGTGCCACTTGCTAGCTTGCTCAGGTCTTGTCCCACCTTCTATCACTTCTCTCTCTTCCCACAAATACATTGTGCCCTGGGAATCAGGTGTTGATTCCCAGGTGGGTGGGTTTGTATACATTCTAGGACCCCATGGGTCTCTACCATGGATTCTCCTGTGTGACTGGGAATTTCTACTGCCCCTGCAACCCCCACAGGTTTTTACAGTCAGAGGTTTTGAGGGTGTATTTCCCTGCACTAGAACCCTGGGTTGCACAGTTTGTTTCACTGTCTAGTTACTCCTCCTGGCTTATCCACACCAAATATGGGAAATCCTGGTCCACCAGCCACAGCTTTGCCCACCTTGGTCCTCCAACCGCTGCCTTGCCGCACATCTTCTCCATCCCTCCTACCAATCTGGATGAATGTTTCTTCTTTGACTCTTCAGTCTTGGACTTCCATGCAGTTTGATTTTCTGGCAGTTCTGGTTGTTTTTTATTTTTCAGTGTTTGTTAGCCTTCTTTTTGTTGTGTGAGGGAGTGAAGCATATCCACCTAGCCTCCACCTTGGCTGTAACTCCCTGGATTAGGTTCACAGAAGTAGAAACACAGAAAATTTGGGGAAGGTAAATCACCAGGATTTGATGATGAATGAGATTTGGAGAATTACAGAGGGGAAAGTGTCAAAGAGTACTCCTTAGTCTAGTTTACTAGATCTACTCAACAACTTAGATCATTCAGTGAGCCACCGATGTGGGAAGAGTACAGGAGTTTGCTTGTCACTTCCTTATTCATTTTATGGGATCTATTAGTGTGTGTGTAGGGGGTGATGTGTGTTTGTGGGCACATACTTAATGAAAAGCTCTTGGACATACTGACTTTTAAGTAGTTGTGGTATGCATAATAATTGTCCCTTAAATATGTCCACATCCGAATCTTTGGAACCTGTTAATAGATTATGCTATATGACAAAGAGGAATTAAATTTGCAGATGGAATTAAGATTATTAATTGGCTGACCTTAAGATATTAATAGTAATCTCCAGGGAGATTACCACTGAGAAAATAACACAGAAATGCATAGTAAAATACTGTAACTAGTACAAGCCAATTAAAATGGCACCCTAGGGAACACAAAAGAAGTCAATAATGGAGGAACTGAGAAACACAAAACATGTAAGACAGAGAAGACAAATAGCAAAGCGGAAGATATAAATATTATCAATAATTTTATTAAATGTAAAGGTATTAAATTCTCCAGTTAAAAAACAAACATTAGCACATGGATTTTTAAAAAACATGATCCATTTAGTTTCTGTCTGCAAGAAACTCAGACACAAAGACACAAATAAGTTGAAAGTGAAAGGATGGAAAAGAGATACCTGCAAATAGTAACCAAATGAGAGCTATAGTGGCTATACTAATATTAGACAAAAGAGACTTAAAGTCAAAAATTATTCCTAGAAACAAAGATGGACACTTTGTAATGATAAGGGTTCAATCTACCAGGAAAATACAATGAATATGCAGACAGTCCCTGACTTACAATGATTTGACTTAAGATTTTTTGACTTTATAATGTGCAAAAGTGATATGCATTCAATAGAAATTCTACTTCAAATTTAATTTTTTCCCAGCTAGTAGTATTTGTTGGGATGATCTCTTGTGATGCTCGACCATGGCTGTGAGCCACAGCTCTCAGTGAGCCATGTAATCATGAGGTTAAGCAAGTGACACTCTAGAGTAAAGTCTACTGCCAGCGTTTCTGGATATTGTGTTTTGTGTTTTCATGTTTCCTCGTGTCTACAAAATACCCATAGGTCTCCTGCTTCTGGTGCAAAGAAGAAGATAAAGGCTATTACTCTTGAGTTGAAGCTAAAGATAATTGCCCAGCGTGCATATGACAAGCTATAATTACGTAAGTTATATAAAATATTCAATACTTTATTATAAACTAGGCTTTATGTTAGATGATTTTTTACTGTAGACTGATATAAGTGCTTTCAGCATGTTTAAGTTATGTTAGGCTAAGCTGTGTTTGGTAGGTTAGGCACATTAAATGCACTTTTGATTTATGACATTTCAACTTACATTGGGTTAACTAGGACAATACCCCATTATAGGTCAGGAGCATTTGTAAACATATATGGACCTAACAGAAACTCAATGTATATAAAGCAAACACTGACAAAATTAAACAGAGAAACACATAATTCAACAATAATAGTGGAAGACCTCAATTTGTCACTTGTCATAATGAATAGGTAAATAGACAGAAAATTAGCAAGAAAATAGATTTGAACAACTGGACCCAACAAACATCTATAGAACACTCCACTCAATGATAGCAGAATACATATTCTTCTCAAGTGCTCATGGAATATTTACCAGAATAAACCATATGTTAAGCCACTGAACAAATCTCAATAAATTTAAAAGGACTGAAATTATATAGAATATTTCCTTTCAACCACAATGAAAGGAAATTATAAATCAAAAACAGATGGGAAATTTGAAAATTCACACATATGTGGAAATTAAAAAGCATACATCTAAAGAACCAATGATTTAAAAAAGAAACCACAAGGGAAATTAGAAAATATTTTGATATTAATGGAAATTAAAACACAACATGCCAAAATTTATGGGATACAGGAAAAATAGTGTTCAGAGGGAAATTTATAGCTGTAAGCAACTACATTTTAAAAAGAAGAAGTATATCAAGTCAATAACATAAACTTCTACCTAAAGATATAAGAAAAAAGCAAAATAAACCTATAGCAATCAGAAGACTGAAAGTAGTAAAGAGCTGAAATGAACAAAATAGAGAATAGAAAAATAAGAAAATTAATCCAACAGTTGGATTTTTTTGTAGAAATCAACAAAAATGACAGACATTTAACTATACTGAGTATGATAAAAAGAGAGCATATCCAAATTACTAAAATCAAGAATGAAAGAGGGGACACAAATTATCAACATTGACTCAGGAAGAAGTGTAAAATATGTATTGGTCTAAAACAAGTAAGGAGTTTTAATTAATAATAAAAGCTTTCCATCAAAAAAAGGCCCAGGAGCATATGACTTCATTAATGAATTTTAGAAAGTTCATAAAGAATAGCACCAATCCTTGACAAACTCTTTCAAAAAGTAGAAGAGAAAGGAATACTTCCTAACTCATTTTATGAGGCCATTATTAACCTGATATCAAAGCCAGGTAAAGGCGTTATAAAAAGAAAAAACTATAGATCAATATCCGATATGAATCCTCAACAAAATATTAGTAAACCAAATACAACACTATATAAAAAGCATTATACACCATGACCAAGTAGGATTTATTCCAGAAATTCAGTGTTGTTTCAACATGCAAAAATGAATCAATGACATTATATTATGGAATAAAGGAAAGAAAGAAGTGATCATTTTAACAAGCAGAAAAGCATTTGACCAAATCTAATAATAAATGCCTCTTGAAAAAATACTCAGCAAACTAGGGGCATAAGGTGATTTCCTCAAACTAATATAGGGCACCTGCAAAAACCCCACAAATGTTATTATATTTAATGCCAAAAGACTGAAGTCCTTCTAAGATCAGGAACCGGCAAAGGATTTCTGATCTTATCATTTCTATTCAATGGGTAAGAGGAGACAACAGACATCCAGAATGGAAAGGAAGAACTAAAACTATCTCTATTTGCAGATGATATAATCTTATATAGAAAAAACTTGAAAGAATCCACAAAAAGGCTAGTATAGCTAATTTCAGCAAATTTGCAGCATACAAGGTCAATATACAAAAGTGAGTATTGTATTTCATACATTAAAATAAGCGATCTGAAAATTAAATTAAAAACAATTTCACTTATAATAGCATAAATAAGACTAAAATGCATGTACTTAGGGATAAATTTAACCAAAGACATGAAAAAAACTTGTACACTGAAGACTATAAGACTTTGCTGAAAGAAATGAAAGAATGCCTAAATAAATGGTGAGACATTCTGTGTTCTTGAACTGGAAGACGTAATATTGTTAAGGCAATACCACCCAAATTAGTCTACAGATACTATGTAATCCCTGTCAAAATTCCAATTGCCTTTCTTACAGAAATTAACAAACTGATCCTAAAATTCATGCAGAATTTCAAGGAACCCAAAATACTCAAGACAACCTTGAAAAAGAGCAAAGTTAGAGGACTCACTGCCTAATTTCAAACTCTACTTTAAGGAAGCAGTATTCAAAACGGTGTGGCACTGACATAAATATAATCCTAGGTACCAGTGGCATAGAACTGAGAGTTCAGAAATTAACTTATATATCTATGGTCAACTGACTTTTGACAAGGGTGCCAAGACCATTCAATGAGAAAGAAATAGTCTTCTCAAATAAATAGTGATGGGGACAACCTGATATCCATTGGCAAAAGAATGAATTTGAACCCCTTTCTCCCACAATATAAAAATCAACTCAAAATGGATAAAAGACCTTAATGTAAGCACGTAGACTATAAGACCTTTAGAAGAAAACAGGTGTAAATCTTTGTGACCTTTGACTAGGCAATGGCTCTTTAGATAGGACACCAAAAGTATAAGCAACTACAGAAAAAAATAGGTATTTTGGACTTCATCAAAATTAAAAACTTTTGTGCATCTAAAGCACACACTATCCAAGAAGTAAAAAGACAACCCACAGGATGGAGGAAAATATTTTCACAGCATGTATCTGAGAAGGATTTAGTATCCAGAATATAAAAATAACTATAAAAATTTAACCATAAAAATATGAGAAACTTAAACTAAGAAAAGCAGATTTGAGTAGACATTTCTGCAAAGAAGTTATATGTATAGTCAATAACGTATGAAAAGATACCCAATATCCTTAGTCCTTAGGAGAATGCAAATGAAAAACCACAGTGAGATACCACATCACAGTCACTAAGATGGCTACAGAAATTTTTTTAAAAAGAAGAAGAAAAGACAAAAAGAGAAATAAGTGTTAGTGAGGATTTAAAGAAGTTGGAATCCTTATACACTACTAGTGGGAATGTAAATGACTTAGCTACTTCGGAAAATGGATTGACTCTTCCTTCAAAGGTTAAATATAGTTTTGTTACAATATGATTCTACCAGATTCTTCCTCCTCCAAAATGAAAACACATGTTTATACAAAACTTGTACATGAATGTTCCTAATAGCATTATTCATAATAGCTAAATGGTGGAAACAACCCAAATATTTGTCAACTGATGAATGGAGAGACAATATGTGATTATATCCATACACTGGAATATTTTCAGCCATAAAAAAAATGAAGTACTGATTCTAGACTTCTGGTCAAGATGGAGGCATAGGTAGACACAGTTTGCCTCCTCGCAAACCACATCAAAATTACAACTAAAATGTAGAACAACCATCACTCAGAACCATGAGAAATCGAGTTGAATGGAAGTCCAACAACTATGGAATTGAAAAACCACGTCCATCCAGACTGGTAGGAGGGGCAGAGATGCAGAACAGGCTGGTCCCAAACCCACATGCGGTGGATAAAAATTCAGGAGGGATATCTCAGGAGTGAGGGGTCCCAACCCAATACCAGGCCTTCCAGCCCAGGAAGATAAGTCTGTATAACTGCTGACTGTAAAAACCAGTGGAGACTGAGTCACTGGAGAAACTGCTGGATTCCCAAGCAGTTTCTAATAAAGGACATGCCCACAGACTTACTCAGACTAACCCCCTCTGAGCTCTAGCACCTGGGTAGCAGCTTAAGAGGCACCAGTGGCAGACAGGGGGTAAACGAAGTGTCTGGCACTAGGGCTAGAGCTGGAGGACACCTTTCTCCCAGACAGAAAGGCCATTGCTCCTTTTCGGAATCCTCCCCCCACAGAGTCATAGTGCCAGCAGGCAGGTACCAGATCTGAGACTCCATCAACCTGGCTCACACTGTTTGCCCCATTCTGGCGATTCCCAAGGTTCCTCCTCACTCAGTTTATGGGCCCACACAAGCTGTTAAGAGTGGCTTTTCCATATGAACGGCTTATCTTGGCTAATGCTTTAGATCTTCTTAAATCCTCTCAAACAAGCAACAGCTGGCCTCAGCAAGCCCTCAGCCCATGTATCTCTTGTCAGATGGCCCCAGGCCAATCACTAGCATAAGCCAGCCCAGGTTCACAGCCAGCTTCACCTGGGAACCTCAAAGCCCAGCACAAGTAGCAGCCATTTGCTGGTGGCTTTGTTGCTTATGCTGGGTGGCCATAGGCAGAACAAAGTTGGTGGCTGACGTTGGCCTGCACCACTGAGAAAAACCCAGAGCCTGCACACCCAGTAGACAGCTATGATAGTGTGGGAGCACCCCCACCCTGCTCCTGCACAGCAGATCCTCTACAGAGGGTGGGGGTTGGTGGGCAGTGGTCATAGCCAGTCCATGTAGCTGACTGGCCTGGGTAAATTAAACCCATTGACCTGCCAACAGCAACCAAGGCTCAACTACAAGAAGAGGGTGTACTCAGCCCACATAGAAGGAGCACCTTGAGAACACAGCTTGGGTGATAGGGGAGGCTGTGCCACTGGACCCTACAAGACACCTACTACATTAGGCCACACTATCAAGACAGGGAGTCATAGCAGCTTTACCTAATTCATAGAAACAAATACAGGAGGCTGCCAAAAGGTGCAGACAAAGAAACATGGCCCAAAGGAAAGGACAGATGAAAACTCCAGAAAAAGAACTAAACAAAATGGAGATAAGCAATCAATCAGATGCAGAGTTCAAAACACTGGTTATAGGACGTGTAAGGAACTTAGTGAGGACCTCAACAGCATAAAAAAGATCCAGTCACAAATGAAGGGTACTCTAATTGAA
>PVKU01017357.1:0-11742 GCA_004027475.1 Anoura caudifer | reverse complement strand
TCATTCCTCAATCACTCCTTTTCTACTTATAGATCCTTCCCCAACATTCCCCTTATAACCCGTTGTTACTCTTCCATCTTAACATCAAAGCCGGCCCTTTCTACTTTTTATTTGTATTCATATCAAAGCCTAGCATTTAGAAGAGCAGTGTATAATGCTGCCTTCACCTCCTCACCCTCCATTCACTCCTCTGCCCCTATACGCTGGCCTCTGCCATCATGTCTGTGCAACCTCTCCTGGGATCACCAGTTACCACATCCAAAGGTTGCTTTTCCAGCTCTCACCTATTGGACCTGGTTGGGGGATCAGACACTGGGTCCAAACTTTCTCCATGAAAGTCTCTGCTCACTCAGTCCCCTGGATCCTGCTCCTGCCCATCCCAACTTCTCCCCTCACCACTTCTACCATCTCATGCTCCTGTGGATGCTGTCCTCTGGGCCCTACCAGACCTCTTCCAAGATCCCCTTCTTTGCACAACTGACCTGTGAGTCTCCTCTCCAGTGTCCCCTCCCCAGGAAGCCCTGGCTGATCCCTGGTACCCTTGGTACCTGGACTTGCCTGTAGCACAGCGGGACCCTGTGTTTCAGGCACACATTGACCCTTCTAAACCTTAGGTCCTCATGGGCAGCAACCCCCTGTCACTCACCTCTGGGTCCCCAGGACAGGACCCAGTAACACCAGGGACCACTTGAGCTGAGGGGCTGTGTGTTTGGAAGCCCAGAGTTCCTGGAACATGCACGTGGGATTCCTGAGCTCCCAGAAACAGGCAGGAGAGGAGAGGCTGGCCTGGTCTGTGCATTGCCGCAAGACAAGCTGTGCGGAAGCAGGAGGGGCTGTTGAATCAGGCCTGCTCCCAGCAAGTGGCCACCTCTAATGACCCTGTAAAAGGGTTCAGTAAATGTGTGTAGAATCAGCTGAGAGGTGTCGGTGCAAACTTAGCCATCATGAGAGGCATGAAGGGCCCTTGAATTCCCGCTGCTAGTGGAGATAATTTGGCAGGCAGAAGAGAGGGAGGTGGCATTGGTGGCTTGTAGGGAGAAGTGCCCAGCTGCAGCAGAATGAGCAGTGGTGGTGGTGTCCCTACAGTTTCAGGTCAAGTGCAGGGCTCTGATGACTTCTGGGCACTGAGAGGAGCCAGGCCCTTCCGTCCACGCAGAGCTGGAGCACTCTCCACACTAGTGGGTGATGCACATTCCATCACAGAAGTAATGGGGGACGGCCTTCAGGGTGACCAACCATCCCAACTTTCCTGGGACTGGGGGATTTCTCAAGAAGTGATATCTTCAGTTCTCAAGCCAGGATAGAGTCCTGGACGGTTGGTCACTATTGGTGGCATTGGAAGGAGTGCCAGCGCCAAGCAGGGCACTCTTCCCTTCTGTTGTTTAGTGGAAATGAAGGGGGCCATGGTCTGAGTTGTAGCCCCATCAGGATGTGCCCAGTGGGATAAAGGGTCTGCATCCAGTCTGTGTGGGAGAGCTACCCAGAGGTGGCATGGGTTGGGCCCTCTTTGGGAGAGCTTGCCCTAAAGGAGTTGGGCCTCAGCTCTGCTGAGGGGTCACTGTGCTTGACAGATGTACCCATAAATTGCTGGAAGTAAGCTGAGATGATTCAGCATGGTCTTGAGCTGGGGAGGGTGGATCATGAATCTGGGTATGGCCTATGTCTGTTTTGGATAACTCCTAATCTTATATTATGGACTAGGTTAGGCATGGGTGTGTTCTCAGGCTCATGGTGATCCAGTGTTCCATTGTGCTGAGTGGGAAGGTCTCGGCAAGGCCTGCTCCTTCGGTGGGAGCATGAGCAGTTTTTTGAGGGACAGCTGTCTTCACAGTGTCTAGCTGAGTGTTGGGCATAAACTCTGGTCTTGGCACAAAGTGGTTTGGGAAGTGCTATCCTCAGGTATATATGTGGGTCCTGTCCTTGGCAGTGATACTGTGCCATGATGTAATTTTGGCTGGTGGTATCTCCTGAGGTATATACTAGAGGTAATGCTATGCGTTATGATTGTCCCCTGGCACACTAGAAAGTAGTAGTTTTCAAAGCGGTACCTTTTAAGACAGTTGCCTTCTCAGTGTTTGTCTGACCCCTACCTAACTAATGGTTGACTCATGCTATTATCTCTGATACAATTTGTATAGACTGTGCACCATGAATTGTGGGCAGGTTATTAGTACCCGTGTGAGAGGCTTCCCACATTTACTCAAAAAGGATGGAGAATTTTCTCAAGTAGTAATGGTGTGACTAAAGAGAGACTGTTTTGAGCCTCTTAGTAGGGAGCAAGTCCTGAGTCTTGGGGTAATTCAAGTGGAGTGTCATAAGCAGAATCTACTTAGGAAGGTCAAAATGTAGTCTCAGCTTGTGTTGAAGAATTACAACTTATCCCCTTTTGTAAGGGTCCACCTAGGACCTAGGAATGTGTGGCATTTATCCCAAACAGCCTAGGCCGTCTGCTATTCTGAGCAATAAGTGGAGCATCCAAGTATTTAAAATGCTAGGGAAATATTTGGCACACTACAATCCATGAGCCCACTGCCTGTTTTTATGAATAAAGTTTTATTGGAACACAGCCACAACTATTTGTTTATGTGTTGCCTATCACTGTTTTGTCACTACAGCACTGGAGTTGAGTAGTTGGGACAAAGTCCATAGACCCTCAAAGCCTCAAATGTTTTCTACCTAGCCCTTTACAGAAAAAGGACTGTTCCCATTAGTTCAGCCTGTCTGGGGGAATTACAGCATAAAATTCAGCCTGTGGCCATAATCCTCTCAACAACCCTTTGATATAGGACGACAGACATTCTCATCACATTTTACTGATGAAGAAACTGATATACAGAGAGGTGAAGTGACATAGGCAATGACTGCCAAACCAAGATCTGACTCCATGCAGTCTGGCTGTACAGACTGGCCCCTAACTACTACAGGGAACTATCTCCATTGTAGGGCAGAGCTAAGAACACAACCTTTACTGAGTCTCCAAACTGTTAGTGTTATCATGATTCCAGAGCCCCATGGGGCCTCCGCCTGTGTGGCTGGACTGAAGCAATGTGCTCCCAGAACACCACTAGGACCCTGGGAAACAGATAATTACACTACTCTTTGCATTCTGTCTGCTTTTCTTATGTACGTCTCCTTTCCTCAATTGTACTCTCCACACAGAGAAAAGTACAAAGACATTCATAAGGAGTACCCCACCATTCACGATTCAATTCTAGTGCTTTTATAGATGCTTCAGAATTTCATTCACTAAGAAATAAAATACAGCCCTGACTGGGTAGCTCAGTTGGTTGGAGAGTCATCCTGATACACCAAGGCAGTGGATTCAATCCCTGGTAAGGGCACATAAAAAGAGCAAATTAAAAAAATATTTAAAAAAGGCAATAATATACAGCATCATTTGGAGCTCATTCTGTACTTCTGGATTTCTTTTCTCTCCTGCTCCAAAGGTAGCTACTATAGTGAAAATGGAGTTTATCTTCCCCACGCATGCCTGAATTCTTTACTAGCCTGCCTTTTCAAAAATTTCATCACTTGGCATGGGCAAGAAATACTAGTTATTCGGGTTCATACACTTTTCATCCCTCCTCTGATGAGGTGTGCTTTGAACCTGGTTGTTTGGAGTCCAGTGTCTTTGCTCTTGATCCTAATCTATTTATGGGTGTGGTTGTCAGGCAAGAGAGTGGGTGGAGGTAAACAGAGCTGGAGTGATGACTGAGTTATTAGTCTGATGTATATCAGTGTTATTATCTCATACTGTCACATCCAGTTGCCTCTTACAGAACCAAAGCAAATATAGCAGGGGTACTTGCCATGAGGGTCCTTGCTCAAATAGTGTTCCAAAGTGTATGTTGAACTGAGCAAGGCTACCCAGAGCAGATGAAAACATCTTGATCAAAATGATGAGGAACAAAGGGACGCAGAAGTCACAAATAAGATGTAATGATAGCATTAGCTTCCAAAGAAGATCTTCAGTTTTAAATGAGAAAAGTGGTTTATGAGATGGTAACGTCAGAAAATAAAATGTAACATAGTTTGGGGCCAACAGTTCAAGACCTAGGCTGCAATGAGAAGAGAGTAATAGGGAATGGTGCTGCATGTGCTTTATTGGTTTGCTTCTCTAGATTCACTTTCCACTCTGCTCTGTACTGACCTATATATACATACATCAGTGAGCTCCACTGACTCTGGCTTCCAGTTGGGTTTGGCCAATGAGGAGGACAGGCAAGAAACTGCAGGGATGGCAGAGAATAAAATTGGAATGCTTATTTCTATGACTTTTTCCCTGAGAGGTGTCTGTAGGCTGGCTGGCTGTTTTCCTCACCTGAAAATCATAGCTCCTCTGGTCCGGTAGCCCTTGTCAAGTGGCACTTGCTGTCTTTCCACCCAAGTTCAAGAAACCACTGTCTCCCTTTGCTGCTTCAGGTGTCAGGGTGTTAACAGCCTTACTAGCCCAGGATTTGGAATATCACTTGTGGATTCCCTACACACTACCAAAATTTTATAGTTTTTTTTCCCATTAAATGCTTCTTTTAAAAATTTGAATATGCCATCTGTTCCCTCTGGATGTTAAATGATACAGGACTCATTTTTATGTTACTGAGAAAATTCCTTGACAAATTAATTCTATTACTTCTATTAATGATAAGTCAATTCCATTCTATTAATGACAAGTACACAGCATTAATTTTTAAAGATTTTATTTTTAAAAAATTTTTACAGAGAGGGGAGGGAGGGAGAATAAGAAGGAGAGAAACTTCAATGTGTGAGAGAAACATCAATCGGTTGCCTCTCACACACACCTGAACTGGGGGCTGGGCCTGCAACCCAGGCACACGCCCTGACCCAGAATTAAACCAGCGACCTTTCACTTTGCAGGACGACACTCAACCAACTGAGCCACACTTGTCAGGGCAACACCATTAACTTTTTGTTCAAGGAGGAGATACAAAAAAAAAAAAAAAAAAACCCTCTGTAACAGATCATTTTGTTAAACTACAAAATATATTCACCTAAACTTACTAAAGGAATAATTTCCAAGAACGTTGAGTCATAAGCCAAAAAATATCTTTTTGGAAATATTGAGTTTTACAAAGGTAATCTCTGATACATTTACTTGTGTAATGTCTGTCTTCTCTACTAGGACTGTAAACACCAGGGACATATCTGTTTTGTTCACTGCATTTAATAGTAGATGCTCAACAAGTGTTTTTTTAACTTAATGAATAAGTGAATTATGCTTCCTTGAAAATAGTGAAAAGCAGTAGTAAAAATAATTAACCATTATGGAATACTAATTAATCATTCTCTTAATTAGAGGCAGATATAACGAGTCAAGTACTCAATCCTTGTTTGGATAGTTTCCTCAGTGAATTGTACCTCTTCGTGGTTTATAATCGTATCTTTCTGTGATGGTGGTATGGGAGTGTTCACAAATTTTTCAGGGTATCTACTCAATTATAGAGATAGCAGAAATTGTTTGGGCTTTACTTTAGGAAAGCCTGGACATATTCAGAACTGAGGAATCCATACCACATGCTTTGCAGAAATAATGCCTATAATATCAAATGAAGCTCTGAAGGGAAGAGGCAATAACATCAAGAAACTTATCAACACTTTTTCTAGGAGCATGAGCAGACATTTCTTAACTTGCTTGAACTCGTATCTAACACATTACACAGGAAATAACCATCATTAGTACAACCATTTGCAAATACTTATGGTCAATCACAAACGTTCATAGCATACCTACAATTTGTCCTGTCCTGCGAAGGTACCCTCCCCACCCCAGGCCGTAGCAATGATGGATAAGACACAGCCATGTCTGTGGTTGCTCATGGACTAGTGGAGCCACAATAACAATATAATATGATAACTACTCTATTGAAGGTATTATTGCTTTGTATTTTAAACTTTTTACTTGGAGATATTTCCAAGCTTACATCACAAGTGCTAGAATAAGAATAATATAAAGAACATGTGTATAACCTTTTGTTGGTTCCAAACCTTGAGAACTTCCCAGTGAAATCTGTAACTAGCCCCTTTACATGGAGGGCAAGGAGAGACTGAAGAAACAGGCAGACCACTCCAGAAGCCTCCCTCTTCTGATTACCTTTTTCCTTCACAATCAAGATGCAACCAGGCACTTTGGGTAAAATATTTATCTCACCAAGTGATGTCTGGGAGTCCCCAGGAAGTGTTTCTAATGTCCTCATGAACTTATCTGTCAGCTATAGTTAACATATAGCACCCACCATTCTCCTTCTCACTTGCTGCAGCCCTCTCGTTAATATCCATTACTCAATATCCATTGTGTCTCAGCCATGCCACAGCCATGTGCCCAGTGTCCAAGTATCATTTTACAAAGTTAAAAATATAACTCATACAAAATGTAAAGTGAGCCGCTAAAATTTTTATTTAACTCATTAATGAGGAAACAGCAGTATGGTAAGTTGGGTCAAAGGATAATTTGAAAGAAAGTACATATGGAGGCACTGAAAGAAAGAATTCTAGAATAAGATTACTGAATTAGATGCAATACCAGTTAATGTCTTATAGGGAAATACAATTGTTACTTTTTGGGGTCATCTTTTCTATTGGACAGAATCATTTCCATGTCTATCAACAGAAGTCTGAAAATTAACAGAAACTTGGCTTTAATCAATAGTAAATAGTAAGTCAAACAAAATGTATTTTATTCAAGAATTAAATAGTCTCTGGGTAGGCCTGTTAGGCAATGCTCCAATATGACATGGAAAGGACATCTTTTTGCTTTATTTCCAAGTTTTGCATACTTTTTCTTACCACCACATAAGAACATCTGTGTCAAGGGTGTAGCCTCACTATATCATTGAAATTGCAAATCATTGAGGTGCCAGGAGAGTGCTCCCTCCCACACTATCATACTTCAGCTGGGAACTAGATACATCAGCTGGTGCCATTAGCCTGTCTCTCTGCAGAGCTCAGATATATGTGTGTCTGAGGCTGGGCAGGAAAATCAACACCCAAGAAAAATAAGGTAACATCTTCTTTATTTTCATCTCTCCCAAACTGCCCATGCAAACCTCCTTTACACAGGTGTTCTATGCAATTTGATATTGATGCAAATAAACATCTTTGTGTTGTTTTCCCCTCCAGGTTATGAGATATATCCAGACATGGTTGAATTCCAGCCATGAGAACAAGTAACACAAATCAGGAGACCTACAGTAGTCATCTTCTGAGTTGATTGCTGTCATTCCAGGACGTCATGAAGGATGCCATGTAGTTGCTGGCTTAGGAACAGTGAAGGCAAAGGAAACACCCAATATTCACACTGCCCTGCTAAGGGCGAAAATGACACCTTGATTATCACTCTCTCTAATTCAGATAGGATTGTTCATTCCCATTCAGTCTGTGTTTGAGAGTACCTGAGCCCCTCACCCTTACCCCTACCCCACCCCACCCAGAGACAAACCAGTGAGTCAGAGGCAAGTAGGATTGGATAATGACTTTGTACCATCCTCTTTGTTCAGGGTCTGGTAGTCCTAGCAAAACTTGGCTTTCTTATTTCACTTTTTCACAAAAATCCAGAAAGCCTTTTAGAAAAGAATAACTGTCTTTTTCACCTGTACTTGAGATTCATATTTGCCTGTTTTTTGGGACCTAAGCCCATGGCTCTGACAACAAATACTCTCACCTGATGAGGCAGAGAGCCCCAGACTCAGTGAAAATGGCACTGTCCTGGCCCATTTTAGGTCAGCTTCTTGTCCTGACATGAAAGAGATGGCACTCAAAGGATTTATCTGAGATGAATGAGGATATACACAGGAATAAGAGATGGTAAGGTGCTTGGGTACTAGCAACAAAGGGGAGTCACTACCACCCCTTGACTGGAAGAGGCAAGAAGAAGGAAATAACACTAGAGTCTGCTAAGAAATGGGGCTGTGGAAGAGGGTTGTGGCCATTGAGGAATGTTGCTCTTTCCAGGACCATGGCTGGGCAGGAAGGAGACAGAGAGAATATATATACTGACTTCTCTTTATTCTTACCATCCAATGTAATGTCAATACCTGAAACTGGACAAACCCAACCAGAAGCCACAGGACAAGGAAGCCCAAAGTGTCCTCCATGCCCTTCCAGCAATGTTACTGGCAGGAGGCTAAGATGAATCCTAGTGTCCAGTTTTTGTTTTTTTTTTTCCAAGATATTGTAAAGTAGTGGATTAAGTTTGGGATTAACCTGAGGCTGCAAGATGTCAGCATAAGCAATGGGAAAAACCCTATGGTAGATGAGGAGGGAAGAAGAGGAGGGAGGGAGGAAGGGAAATAATTTTTAGAAGGAAGGAAAGAAAGAAGCAAGGAACAGATGGAAGGAAGAAAGGAAAGGAGGAGAACTAAGGGCAGGTAGGGAGCAGGAGAGGGAGGAGAGGAAGAAGAAAAATACTTTCCCAGCATCAGTTCCAAGAAGAGAGACAAAGCTATAAAATGGAAAGACTTCCTTTGTGACAGGAACCCCTAACAAAGAAAAAGAAACAGTACAGACAAGTGATCAAAAACATGGGCTTTGGAATCAGACAAACCCTGGACCTCTCTTATGTCTAGGTATTTGGATGTCTCATGTCTAGGTGGCACATTATAGTTCTTTCATACCATGCTGGTGTAGCTTAGTTCTACAATCCTCCTGCTTCCATAAATCTCCAGAAAAGAAGCAGGCACAACTCCCCTACTTTTGTATCCCAGTAGTAAAATGGGTTTGTATTGCTAAAGAAGACTCAGAGCACCCAATATGACTATGCTTACAAATGTACAGTTTATTATAAGAGAAAGGTATAATACAGCAAGAAAATAAGGATATAAATCATAGGCAAAGGCTGCCTCACAGAAAGGAGTCTGGAGACACCAGATGCAAGCTCCAATTGTCCCGTCTAAGTGCCACGACCGGATGTACTTTCTTTCTTAGATCTGGGACCACAGAAGTTCAACCCCAGAGCCACAATGTATGGCACCAAGATTGAGTGTAAATTATTAATCTCAATATTAATGAAATAGATGCTCTAGTATTCAGAATACATAAAGAACTCTTACAACACAATAATAAAAAATAACCTAATTACAAATGGCCAAATAATATGAAAAAATATTTCTCTAAAGAAGATGTACACTTGGCTGAGAAGCCATGAAAAGATGCTTAACATCATTAATCATTAAGGAAATGCCAACCAAAATCACAAAATAGCACTTCATACTAGGATGGCTATAATTTTTTAATAGAAAATAAGTATGGTGAGAATTAGGAGAAATTAGAACACTTGGACACAGTGGTGGGAATGTAAAATAGTGCAGTTACTTTGGAAACAGTTCAGTGATTTCTTTTTAAAAAATTAAACATACAGTTGCCATGTGACCCAGCAATTCCACTCCTAGATATATATCCAATAAAACTGAAAACATATGTTTATATAAAAACTTGTACTTGAATGTTCATAGCAGCATTATTCATAATAGCCAAAAGAGGGAAACAACCAAAATACACATAACTGATGAATAGATAAACAAAAGGTGGTAAATCAAAAAATGGAATATTATTCTGCCATAAAAAGAATATGGAGTACTGATACATACAACACCATGGATGAATCTTGAAAGCATTTTGCTAAGTGAAAGAAGCTTGTCACAAAGCCCACATATGGTATGGTTCTACTTATACAAAACGTCCAATATAGGAAAATCCATAGAGACAGAGAATAGATTAGTAGTTGCCTGTGGATGGTCGGAGGGGAAAATTGGAAACAATAAAGTTTCTTTTTAGGGTGATGAAAATAGTCTGGAATTAGATAATAACAACAGTTGTACAACATTGTGAGTACATAATACAAAAACACCCACTGAATTGTACACTTTAAAATGGCACAGTTTATGTTATGTGAATTTATTCTCAATTACAAATAAATAAACAAAACAATGTTAACATGGTAGTACAAACTGCCTTGAAATCCTTGGGACCCATGCTCATACAACCACACTAGTAATCAATATGTTTCATGCTTTGACCAGGGACAAGCACCAGTTAAGAACTTTGGCGAAACAACTCAGGATAATTTCAGCCTTATTGCATACTCCATTACATGCAGCCAGCACCTGAGGCTTGGCACATACAGAAAACAAATATATATACTAACCCTCACAGCATACATCTACCATGCACAGTGACCCCTCAGCAGAGCTGAGGCCCAACTCCTTTAGGGCAAGCTCTCCCAAAGAGGGCCCAACCCATGCCACCTCTGGGTAGCTCTCCCACACAGACTGGATGCAGACCCTTTATCCCACTGGGCACATCCTGATGGGGCTACAACTCAGACCATGGCCCCCTTCATTTCCACTAAACAACAGAAGGGAAGAGTGCCCTGCTTGGCGCTGGCACTCCTTCCAATGCCACCAATAGTGACCAACCGTCCAGGACTCTATCCTGGCTTGAGAACTGAAGATATCACTTCTTGAGAAATCCCCCAGTCCCAGGAAAGTTGGGATGGTTGGTCACCCTGAAGGCCGTCCCCCATTACTTCTGTGATGGAATGTGCATCACCCACTAGTGTGGAGAGTGCTCCAGCTCTGCGTGGACGGAAGGGCCTGGCTCCTCTCAGTGCCCAGAAGTCATCAGAGCCCTGCACTTGACCTGAAACTGTAGGGACACCACCACCACTGCTCATTCTGCTGCAGCTGGGCACTTCTCCCTACAAGCCACCAATGCCACCTCCCTCTCTTCTGCCTGCCAAATTATCTCCACTAGCAGCGGGAATTCAAGGGCCCTTCATGCCTCTCATGATGGCTAAGTTTGCACCGACACCTCTCAGCTGATTCTACACACATTTACTGAACCCTTTTACAGGGTCATTAGAGGTGGCCACTTGCTGGGAGCAGGCCTGATTCAACAGCCCCTCCTGCTTCCGCACAGCTTGTCTTGCGGCAATGCACAGACCAGGCCAGCCTCTCCTCTCCTGCCTGTTTCTGGGAGCTCAGGAATCCCACGTGCATGTTCCAGGAACTCTGGGCTTCCAAACACACAGCCCCTCAGCTCAAGTGGTCCCTGGTGTTACTGGGTCCTGTCCTGGGGACCCAGAGGTGAGTGACAGGGGGTTGCTGCCCATGAGGACCTAAGGTTTAGAAGGGTCAATGTGTGCCTGAAACACAGGGTCCCGCTGTGCTACAGGCAAGTCCAGGTACCAAGGGTACCAGGGATCAGCCAGGGCTTCCTGGGGAGGGGACACTGGAGAGGAGACTCACAGGTCAGTTGTGCAAAGAAGGGGATCTTGGAAGAGGTCTGGTAGGGCCCAGAGGACAGCATCCACAGGAGCATGAGATGGTAGAAGTGGTGAGGGGAGAAGTTGGGATGGGCAGGAGCAGGATCCAGGGGACTGAGTGAGCAGAGACTTTCATGGAGAAAGTTTGGACCCAGTGTCTGATCCCCCAACCAGGTCCAATAGGTGAGAGCTGGAAAAGCAACCTTTGGATGTGGTAACTGGTGATCCCAGGAGAGGTTGCACAGACATGATGGCAGAGGCCAGCGTATAGGGGCAGAGGAGTGAATGGAGGGTGAGGAGGTGAAGGCAGCATTATACACTGCTCTTCTAAATGCTAGGCTTTGATATGAATACAAATAAAAAGTAGAAAGGGCCGGCTTTGATGTTAAGATGGAAGAGTAACAACGGGTTATAAGGGGAATGTTGGGGAAGGATCTATAAGTAGAAAAGGAGTGATTGAGGAATGA
>PVKU01017355.1:0-11700 GCA_004027475.1 Anoura caudifer | reverse complement strand
ACCCATGTGGAATATATTAGAGACAAACAGAACGTTTCTTGAGTCTTCTAAAAAAAACATGCAGCAGTGTCCACATTTTCTTTCTACCCACACCAGCAATTTGCTCCAGGCCCTTACCCCATGGCTGTTCTTCCACATCCCCTCTAGACACACCAGCACTTCCACCCAAAGGCCTCACAGAGTCTCTGCCTTGCCTCTGTTATGCATCTTCTTGTGAGGTTTCTGCTAATATTCCAAACACTTAGAAAAATGAATCTTTCCAACAAATGAAATTCTCTAGAGAGAGAAAGTCTAATAAAAAATTACCCCTTATTATAGTAAGAAAGCAGGCAAGTGGAGGGGAAGATATATTTAATTAAAAAAACAGCTTCATTTTTCTTGGTAAGAAAACTCTCTTTCTACTAGTAATTTATAATCTGGAGCTTCTCTCATTTTTAGGGTCTAAATAATTGTGTAAACTTCATTAGTTTCATTTGAAACTTGGCTGTCATTTCCTTTCAGGAGAAAAACAAGAGAAACTCTGACTACAGATTCATCCTCTGATTACCTGTCAGCCTCACAGGAACAAGCCTCTTGCAATTTGTCCCTGCCCAGGAACTTCATCTTCAAACAGAAACTGCATCTTAATTATAGCCTTTAATGGGCTGTTTCACTCCAGGATCAATATGCCTGACAAAAACCAAGCTCCACTAAGAGCTCATTAATTCACATCCAACTAACTCAGAATTTGTGACGATTTTGGCAGGGACCAAGCCAAAGTTTACCTCATGTATTGCTGCTTACAAAGATTTCAGTTGGCACATTAACTGAGAAAAACAGAATTGCCAGGGAAGAATTTACAGAGAAGCCTGCATGGAGATAGCAGGCTGATTGTAGCTTCTAGATGGCTCTGTACCTACTATGCAATCCCAGTTAAACACTTTTTTCTATTGGCACCCTGGACTTAAAATGAGTACAATGTCTCAAAAAGTGTCTACAGAACTTACTAGTTTTCTCTCCTTGTGCTCAATTCTTTCAGTGTATTAAGTCACATTCTTCATCCCACCTCTGACTTCAGCCTCAGCTGCAGTGGACATTTCTATGTGGGGTTAAACTCATCTCTGCTGGCAGCATCTAATCTCCATTATGAACATTCATTTCTCATTGCTCTTTTGCTCGTTGCCTCCTCTGAACCCACTGGAAGTGCAGGACAGAAGTCCTTGAGTCAATGCCTGGAGAGGATAATGCTCCACCAACAAGAGCTGGTAGATATATTGACCAACACTGGAAGACGTTCTGTGAGCTGCTCAGAAGTCCTGGTAAAAGGGAGCTTCCATGGACAATAGCTGTGACCTTGGTCATGTGTACTTGTATTGGCCTTTCCTGCTTTCCTGTTTTACTCTCCCTGCTTCATAGCATCATTTCCTTAATAAGTTACTGGCCTCCACAGTGCTTTTAGGAGGACCCAAACTAAGGCATCAACTCCTTCAAAATTATGTATGTATTTGAGGTGCTTGCTTATTCCTTAATCTATTCATTCCTTGGTGAATGCACATTTTCTTTGTGACTCCTATGTTTAGAGCTATCCTTTGGTAATAACGTTGAATGGACCATGTCTATCTTCTTCCTCCATTTCTCCACTTAGAGAACTCTTCACCTTCTCCCTAATGCCCTTTCCTTGGGCTCTCACAGTATCGCAAGCAACCCTCTATCTAGTTCTGATCTGTTTCTGGCAATATATCTCTGTCTCCTCCTTTCCCCAATATCAACACAAATTATTTCCCCCTTCATTCTTATCTTCTGCCTAGGGTTCTGTTTCTTGTGAACATAACCTATACTAACTAATATGATAAATGGATCCATGTCAAAAGAGTTCATGTTTTTATATTACTCTGAGAAAATAAAAAAGTACATGGTTTAACCAGGACTTCTAAGCCACTGGGGACTTTTCATTATCTCTCAAACCATCCTAGTTTTGAGCAGATTTAGATATGCCAAATAGTTCTCAACTTTTAGAATATTGCCACTACCTTATTCTCCTTTGAGCTCTGTGGTCCTGCTTCTTCATTTTTTGGTCTTCTTCCCATGATTTAACTCCTTGTTATTCATAGTGTGATCCATGGACCAGGAAGTCTTCTATAAATATAGAGTCTTGGGTCCCTGCAGCATATATACTAAATCACAGAATCTGTATTTCTAAAAAGCCCTCAAGGGAATCATATACATGTAAAGTATGACAAATATTGTGACTGGTGGTGGTTTCCTAGGTTTCCAAACTCATTTGTTTTCCTCACTTTCCAAACTGTCCCAAGAAATGTCTGCCTCATAGCACCAGCTACTGTATGTGAACTGATGACTACAACCACCTATTTCCAACTCAGATCTCTACTCCAAGCTCATGCTCAGCTGCATAACTGTTCAACTGTCCACCAGACATATACATCTGGACATCTCACAGGTGAGCCCAACTCAAAATATGGAAGTGTAGTGACTCCTGTGAAGCAGTCAGTGATTGGACTGGCCTAGATATTGATATTAATTGAGGCCAATTCAAAACTAGTTCAGGTGGTTACTTGCTCTTATGATAAAATTTTAAAAAGTGTCCTTTTTTGAATTTGGAGTCTAGGGATAAGTTATTCTTAAAAAAGTTATGACTTTTTTAATCTCTTAGTCTCACCAAAACAAAAACAAGAACAAAGAAAAATCATTCTAGCTCTGGCCAAGTGGCTCAGCTAGTTGGATTGTTATCCTATACATCAAAAGTTTGCAAGTTCCATGGTCAGGGCACACATCTAGGTTGTGGGTTCAGTGTTGGGGTACATACAGAAGGCAATTGATCTATGTTTCTCTCTCACATTAATGTTTCTCTCTCTCTTTTTCTCTCTCTCTATTTGTCCCTTCCTCTCTCTCTAAAATCAATAAATATATCTTTAGGTGAGGAAAAAAACACAAACTTGTGGTGGATAAGGTAGTACTCTTTTAGGATCAATATAGCTGTCGTCTCCTGGAGGTATCTGCAGCTGAATCCCTTACTGGAAATTGTCTTAGGCTGCAGAAAAACTCATTTTCTCAAAAGTACACCACATCTTGGGAGGTGACCTGAGGCCATTAACTGGCTGATAGAGATCTAGTCCCCTTGTCTCAATTTGGAACAACTCTGAAGTGCTCATTCTAGTTTCAGAGCTCTCACATGACCAGCTGGGGCCTCAACTGCAACCACATTGTGAGGCAGACCCTACCTCTACTCAGTACTGCTATCCTCAGTTCCCCATAGGTCTATCTTCTGAGGTCACTTCTCAGTACAATGTCTGTGTGAAGTACACCATCCCAGAGCCCATTTCTGGGGAATCCAACCTTAGACACTACTGCTCCTCCATTACTCCCTGTCTTACTGAATGCACCAATATTCATCCTGGTTTCAGCAAAACCAGACAACTGAGAATTGTTTTTGACTTTCCCCTCTGTCTCAGGTCATATACCAGGGTGTCGATGTTGCTTCAATCTCTCCTTTTCATCCTTGGTGACTATTGCCCTAATTGAAGCTTCTATCCATCTGTCACCTAGATAAATATAATAGCCTCAAAACTTGTTTCCATCATAATATTTTTAAAACTAAAAAAGAATTAATTCTAAAGTTTACGATTATTTAATACCTCCCATTTCTTCAGCACAAAATCCAAACTTTTAAGACACCATATAACACCTATTTTGTTCAGCGAATACCAGGCTTACCTCTCTCACAGATTCACTTCATTGTGTTACCACAGGTTATCAGATTCTCTCCATAAAATTTGCCTCTTTGATGCTAAAGATGTGTTTTTGTATCTCAGTATTCTCTCAGGCTTGTTCAAAGTGTAGGATCAAGTAGGAAATTGAATGAAAGTTTCCTGCAGACATTTACTCAATTCTCCTTTGTGGGTTATTCCTCCCAACTCACCCATTCTCAATTCAAGCAATGAAATTATTTCACTGTTTGCTTATATATCTAACCTGTCACTTACCTTTACTTCTTAAAAACAACCATTTAAATTTGAGGGCATGATGACCCATTAGGAATTTCCTGGGGTGACTGGACAGCCAGGATTTATAGCACTCTTTGGATGTGATTCATTTTATGCATCCCATAAATTTTAGTTATAGCTACACTTGTCTGTGTCCAGCATGGACAAGGCTGACTCATTTTTGTAATTTCATAATCACAATAAGTCATAAATCTCAAGTTGCCTTTTTTCTGCCTTTTTTTTTTTTTTTTTTGTGGTAGTCTATTCCTGAAGCAAGACAATGGACTTTCAAAGGAAAATGCCAGCATGAATAGACAGCCACTCACAATGACCCAGGAGTGCTGCTTCAAGGTTATGGGAAGTTTGTCCCTATCTCTTGACTAAAGACTCAAGATTGAAAAATTGCTAGGATTTGCTCAAGAGCCAAGTGGCCTCATCTTTCCAGAGCTGAGCGGCAGGTGTCCAGATATGAGTATCCAGATGTTGGTGATATCCTTATGCTTCACCAAGAGGGTCACTAGTCTTTAGAAGAACCATACCAGGAGTTTGATATCATGGAAATTTGCTCAGTCTTCCTGGAAGTAGTAGCCATGTTTTACTTCACAATTATGTCCCAATTATGCAGTCTACACTCATCCCAAAAATTGATCTCACAGATTTGGATTATTAATTTTTAATAAACATTGCAGTTATACATTTAAAGAAAAAAATGAGAAGAAACGCAATGAGTTACCATGATCTTTACACCAGATTTTCTCATTATTAATCTTTTTAAAAAATATTTTAGTTATTTATTTTTAGAGAGAAAGGAGGGAAGGGAAAAAGAGGAAGTGAAACATTAATGTGTGGTTGCCTCTCCTGCAGCCGCTACTGGGGACCTGGCCTGCAACTTGCACGTGTGCCCTGATGAGGAATCGATCTAGCGACCCTTTGGCTTGCAGGCCAGCATTCAATTCACTGAGACACATCAGCCAGGACTTCATTATTAATCTTATGATATATTTGTTGCATATAATAAACCAATATTGATACATTATTATTAAGTAATGTTGATAATTTATTCACATTTTTTAGTTTTTTCTCTTCAATCTAATGTTCTTTTTCTGTTTCAGAATCCCATTGGTGATATCAATTTTTGTTCACTTGTCATGTGTCAGGCTCTTCTTGGCAGTGACAATTTCTCAGACTTTACTTGATTTTGATGACCTTGAAAGTTTTGAGAAATACTGGTATTTTGTAGAATTCCCTCCATTGAGACTTGTCTGATGTTTTTCTCATGATTTAATGGGATTATGGATGTTTGGGATGATGACCACAAGGGTAGGGCCATTCTCATCTCATTATATCAAAGTACATGCATTTAACATTACATTACTATTGATGGTAACCTTGGTCACCTGGCCAAGGCAGTGTCTATAGGTTTCTTCATGGTAAAGTTCCCTTTTTCTTTTTATACTACATTCTTTTGAAGGGAGTCACTATGTACAGCCCACACAAAAGAAAGGAAAATTAATATCTATCTCTTTTAAGGTCAGGTATGTACATAAATTATTTGGAATTCTTCTTCATGGAGATTTGTCTATTGTCTTATTTATTTATTCAGACATTTACTTATATAAATATGGATTAGTAGATTTTATACTTTAGGTAATAATCCAATACTACTTTACTTATTTTGTTATACAAATTGTTTTGAACCTGGCCATTGGGAACTTTTCAGTTGATTCCTTTGTCCCTTTAACATATTGCCATTATTGTAGAGTTTTTTTGTTTGTTGGAGCACTTCCTTATTTCATGACCATATATATATATATATATATATATAACCATGCAGTTATATATATATGCAGTTACACACATGCACACATACACACATGCAGTTAGCATGTCTTACTCATTTTTATCAAAAGTGTAATTTATCAGGTAGTGGAAACTGAGTGAATAGGCCTTTTATTGTGAGATTTTAATCAGGCTAGAAGTGGTACTGTGTTTAATGTCTGCTGTAGCTATATTGTTTTAATCTCCTCTGTTGACTTTGGGCTCTCCTAAGGGCTTCTCCTCCAAGAGAGTCTGCATTTTAGAGCTCTCTGTTATTACACTGGCACACTGTTGTTGCTGGTGGTGGTGGTGTAATATGTGGCAGAAAGAAAGCATTCCATAATTTATGATTAAACCTCAATCTTTCAGTAGGCCTGTGTCCCTGGACTGTAATCTTCATAATTGTTTCTTAACTTTTCTTTTTTCCCTCCTTAAGATGAAACAGGAGGCTGGAGGGCACTGGAGTTGGAGGAATGTTCCTCACCTAGGTGGGACAAGCTCTGGCAAAGCCTTTTCCCACAGAGTAGGCCTTCTTATGGAGAATGTTCTGAGTATATTGTGCAAGGATTACTTCCCCCACCCCTGTCCCAGATCAATTAGGGGATCTTTCCCGAATGTTTATCATGAGAACCTTGTAGGTTCATGGAGGTAAAGCCCATGAAAATGTAAAGTCTATCCTAAGATTGTAGCCTCTAGGAATTTTTCATTCTCACACTAGTCTATAGTCAGCTTCCAATAGTCCTTCAAAATTCCCATTTAATTATTTTTACAAGCTTGTGGCTCTAGAAGCTTCATTTCTAGGTAAGTAGATGTGGGCTGTGGCTTTCTGGATTTGCCTGTCTCTCCAGATTTTGGTGTGGCAGTGTTCTTTGACCTTAGACCTGAATTCTCTGATGGCTCCAAAATGTATTTGATTTTAGCTTATTCATTTTTTTCTTGTTACCAGGACAAGACCAATGACTTCTAAACTCTTTACATATCAGACCTGAAACTAAGAGTCAAGAATAGGATTTTAAGCAGAGCATAGAAGAGTCAGAAAAACCCAAAACAGCTTGATGTCAACTCTGATTCATTATGATCCAATCAGCCTTATATTAAACATGCATGTGCACATATGCACACACATATACAACACACAACAAAAAAAACAACAGCACCATCCAACTTTACAAAAGTCATTTGATAACTGAGTATCAGAGACTTTAGAATCTTATAGTAGATGTATTTTCCTTTTGCATCTTTGGTATGAAATTGCTTTTAATTGCTTTTTTTAGCTATTAAACTGACATAGAATTTATTTTCAAAAATGTTTAATAAGTAAACAAATGTTTTTAGGTAACTATACAATGCATAAAATCAAATAGAATGTGAGGGAGAACACTTTCAGGTCAGTATGTTAACTAATAATCAGTAATGAAGTGTTGATTTTGGAAGTCACAAGTGAGACCAATCATTATTACTACTTTCCTAAAAATGTTGCCACACCAAAGAAAATAAATGAGAACTGAAATCACCATAATTTCCTGTTTCTATATTAAATAGCATTAAGATTGTGGGTATTTTTATCTCTCTTTGTTAAATAGTATTAAAAACAAGGAACATTACTTAGCTACTTGTTCCAGAAATGCTTCTTTCAGGAAAATAAGACTGTAAGCAATTGAAGTTACTTAAATGTCATGACTAATAGTGTGCTTATCATATCTTTCTTCAAGATTTTTAACAGCTTTGCCGAGCAATCCAAAATTATTGTGTCCAGTTCCAACCAGTTCTCTACTTTCAAAAACTCACTTTCAAATGGACTTGCCCATCCCTAAATCCCCATGTGTATACATCCTCCCTTTATTTCCCTGTACTTAGACACCACTAAGACCTGTGAAGGTGCTATTCTACTTTCCTGCAATAAGTTTAACAATGTTAGCTTTGCTTGATCAACAGGTTTTTCTAATCAACTTTTGGGCTGAAAGGAAACTGAATGTACTACTTTTGGAAGCCTTTAATATAGTTTACATGGCAGAGCATAACATACCCCTTGCATTTAAAAACATTTATGCAGAAACTCTCTCTAGTAACAGAAACTTTATTAAAATTATTTTTCTTTATTTTCTCCATAGACAAATCTATCATAAAGTTTTCCCCTTATTTTGGCTAAATTCCATGTCCTTTTATATTAACCACTGTAAAGCTTATGACAGCCTCATGAAAAATCTATAATGGTTTTTGCTTTTTGTGTGAACTTTCTAGGAACACATTGCAATAATTTTTTATTTGAAAAACTTAAAAAGGAAGGGAACTTATGACTATTCTAACATTTAAAAAAATATGGATGACTCTCTAAAGACCTCAAATTGACAACAAAGCACTTTTAACAAAATCTAAAGAAATATTTAATGATGTTATTTATTACTAAAGATGTAGATTTTAGTAACAGTCATAGTAAAAATTATTTGAGATTGCTATAAATTAAGCAAGCAAATCACAGTCAGGGACTGATGAGGTCACCCCACATCTCCACTTACTTTTCCTCTATCACCTTTTCTCAAACATACAGAATACAGATAGCTTGAGAAATGATTTTTCTGTCAATAAATGATTGTGTAATCTTATGGGATAGTGAGTAAATCATTTTTTCAAGCTAGGTAAGTTGTGCTATGTTTCTGATCAATAGTATTTGCATTTTTTTCTTTTCAAATTGTGTTAATATATGTCACATATTTTTTTTAGTCTGCATTTCTTAGCTACATATACTTGTTAACAGGGATTTAGCTCAAGATATGGTGCGGAAATCTGGATTTGGCCAATATCTATCTGCTCTGGGCTACGGCCAAATGAGCACAATCAGAATACATTCTGAGGAGGGACATGCAGAATCACCATTTAACTCTCCTCATATACCAAGGACACACCTATTTGCATGACCTACCCTCCCCCTTAATGTACACTACTTCATCTGCCACAACCAAAGCCTCTTGGTGTTTCCACTTACAAGCTTGTGAGGAATGGGAGAAGTGCTAATCCAGAGATTTTCAGAAGAACTGAGTTTTCAAGAGGAGGCCAAGAGTGAGCCCCTCTGAGACCAGGACACTTAAACCAAAGAAGTATCTTTTTATTTTATTTGTTCATTTTTTAATATAATAGTTACATGGAAGATTTTATTTGAACAAAAGGAAAAGGTGCTTCTGATGAAATATTTAGAAATTACTGATTTGTTTCCATACCATTGTAAAATAACATCTGATTCAATTTAAACCTTTCCTATTCAAACTCATGGACCTTCTAGAGTGTAGCTATAGACCCAGGTGTTGCATAGACCCTAGGTTGAGCAGTCTTAAGACCACAACTGGCACTGTTATATGCTAAGAATCTTCCTCAACTCTTGTTACCTTCCTTGTAACTGTTCAGTAATTCTGTTATGTGCCTTTTGGTTTCTCCCATGGCTTCATCTACCTGTTGGGTCACCCTCACAGCTCCCACAGTTCTATCTTGAAAACCTTCTGTCATATATGAAGTCAGATATCACATCCTCAGCAAGTCTTTCCTGATCCTGTCTTCTTTTCTGCCATGTCACCAGTGTCAATTTCAATTTGAAAATTGGTGTTCAAATAGAAAATAAACATGAGTTCAATCAAAAGATCCAAATTCTAGGTCTTTTGAGACCAATAACAAGGCTAATGCATATTTTCCTTTTACCTTATGTTTTGATGTTACTTAACAGCAGGCTGTATTTGTTCTTAATTCTATGCAAATAGAGTAACAGTTTCTACTTTGGCCTAAGTCTCCCCAAGAGTTAATCTGCCAGGAATTTCACATGCCTATGGCCTGCCTCATCTATCTTCTAGACAGAGGGAGATAAAAAGTTGAGTCACACAACCAATGGAGCTGAAAGCAGGTTTGTGCTTTTAATTACTTTTGAAACTTTGAGATCAGGATAACCTTTTCAAGGAGAAGGGTCTTTCATTTTAAATTATGTTAATATTTTTCCAAGATACCACACTTCATTTATGTCCTTAGCCTGAAAAACAGAAACACTTTGAAACAGGAAATGAGAAAAGTCTTCTGCTTTCATTCCAGGAGTTGGAGGATGGTGATAGTGTCATTTCTGCTAACTGCTAATATAGTAAAAGGTTACACTGTAAATGATTTTGAGGAAATAAAATTGTATATTTTAAACCATCACCTGAGGATGTTCTTTTTTATTACTGATTTGAGAGAGAGAGAAAGAGAGAGAGAGAGAGAGAGAGAGAGAGAGAGAGAGAGAAACATCAATGTGAGAGAGAAACATGGATCAGCTGCATCCTGTATATATATGCCCTGCCAGGAATCAAACCTACAACCTAGGTGCGTGCTTTGACCAGGATCAAACACTTATTTTTTGGTGTATGGGATGATGCTCCAACCAACTGAGCCACTCATCCATGGCTGATGAAATAAAACTCTTGATACTTGGGTATATATAGGCAAATGTTATGTTAGAATATATATATATAATATATATATATATATTCATACACACACATCATTTACCATTAAGAAAAATAAATCAATACAATAAAAATTTGCAACCAAAAAACACTGTGGGTCTCCTCCTTCAATAGTGGAACTGGTCTTTGACCAAATAGAAATGAGAGTATTGTCAAGTGACAGGAAATTTAGAGTAAGAAAACCCAGGTCAACCACTCTCTTTTTATAACCTGAGTATTTTAGCATAATGAGCCCGTTTCCATTTCTTTAAAGATGGGGAAAAAAATACTGTTACCTATATCATGTTAGGGAGGCCAAAATATGTAATAACATACCTGAGTTGTATATGTGAATATTTCTATTTTTTGCATCAAAAGTTGAATAATAATATTAGCTTTTGCGTTTTGCCATTAGGACTCTCTAATTCTCTTCCTTAATGACTTTTCTAGAGTTTCACGTTTTATTCTTTCTTCTCTTGTGGAGGTTTCATTCAGTGTGAAGAATTAAGAGTGTCTTGAATTACAGGAAAAGTTTGTTTTTAAACATAGCATGACTGAAAACTGAAGTGACTTAAAAATGTTTATACCAGAATATTACCTTACAAATGCATATTCATCTCTTGGAGAATTGTACATGTTTTAGTGAGCTACCATCCTTAACATTCTTGAAAATTTTGACTGTAAGAATAGAATTCTCAGCTATGGCCTGGCCTTTCAACAAATAGTTATTGGGGACCTACTGTGTGCCTGGAGCTATATCAAAACAAGTTTGTGATTAAAATACAATCAAACTAATTTTTCTTTTTTAATCCAAATTTAATTGCAGACTAAGAGAAAAATAACATTTATTGAGTGCCTAGTATGTTCCAATAATTATATTTTCTTTTCTTTTTTCTTTAAATTTTATTTTAATTGTTGTTCTTATACAGTTTTCTGTCTTTTACTCCCATCCCAGGCCACCGCCCAGCCCTCCACAGCTCCCTCCCATTTCCACCGCCCCCAGCTTTTGTCCATGTGTCTTTCATACTTGTTGCTCTAAACCCTTCCCCTTTTTCCTGGATATTCCTCTCCCTCTCCTCTCTTGTTCTCAATTTCAGTGTCTTTGGTTATATTATGCTTGTTTGTTTGTTCTATTGATTAGGTTCCTGTTAAAGGTGAGATCATATGGTATTTGTCTTTCACCTCCTGGCTTATTTCCCTTACCATAATGCTCTCCAGTTCCATCCATGCTGTTGCAAAGGATAGGAGCTCCTTCTTTCTTTCTGCTGCATAGAATTCCATTGTGTAAATGTACCATAGTATCTTGATCATTGATTTACTGATGGGCACCTAGGTTGCTTCCAACACTTGGCTATTGTAAATTGTGCTGCTATGAACATTGGGGTGCATAGGTTCTTTTGAATTGGTGTTTCAGGGTTTCCAGGATATAATCCTAGCAGTGGAAT
>PVKU01017354.1:0-11757 GCA_004027475.1 Anoura caudifer | reverse complement strand
CCAAAGTGCTGGACCGTGTCTGGGGTTTCTGGGCACCTCATTGCAGGCTTCTGCCTGCTCTTGATTTCTGACTTGGAGAGACTCTTGTTCTGACAGGCCCACTCGCCAGCCTTGGCTGGCCACCGAGTAGCTAGTTGTGCAACCTAAGACAAATCATTTTGTTTCTGTAATTCTTTCTCTCATTAGTTAAGGGGAAGGGTTACATAAATTAATTGCAAATGTCTCTTTCAACACATTCCATTATTTTGTGACCAATGAGGACACTTTGGACAGAGCTGGGGGGAAAATGAAACAGGTGAATGTCCTCATTCCCAGAACTATGTCCGCACCTCCTTCGAGAACCACATAAGAACCCAGATCTCTCTCCCCAGCAGAGTACTTGTTTCCTGCCTTCCCATCCAAGACAGTTGTTTCTGACCTTGAGCTCCCCTTCGCAGCCCCTGAGCCACAGGTGAGCTGTCGAAAACGGCTTTAAGAAAATTGCTCATTGGGAAGAAGACAAGCAAGGGAGAAAAGAAAAAGGCAGAGCAACCACTTCCTTAAACAGCACAGCCAGGCTTCTTGACTGAACACTTGCTTAAGTGGCAGTTTCGTTTTAAGTTTACATGTTGGGATTTCTGGAACTCAGTTTAAAAAAAGAAAAACAGAGGGAAATTGCATAATCAAAGTGATTCAGCCGCTGAGATCTCCGAGCTCCCTGCAGACCTAGGACCCTGGAGCCCCTCGCTGGGACCTGACCCCTCGAGGCCCTGCGGCATTCCCTCCTCTGGGTCCTGGCAGGACCCCAGGGCCTCCGTTCTCTCCTGCTTTGGAGACACTTTTCTTCCTTCTTCACCCCCCACACAGAGGCCTCTGCCCCCCCCCCCGCCCCCAGGTCTCAAAGGCCCCCTCTTGATGTCATCTCACAAAGGAAGCCACTGTCCTGCAGGTTCGTTTTCCCGTTCAACAAGGCAAATATCTTCTTAGCACCTGTCAGATATCTGTAAGTGCAATAAAGGCACCTTTTAGTAAAGCTGCAGAATCTCCAGCACTGCGATTATTCTCCAACTTGATCCAGAGCCTTAAGCATAGCTGCACGTTCTGATTTATTAATCTCTTTGCCGTGGGATTGGGGGGAGACGTTAATGATAATGTTTCCTCGGCTTTCTACTCCTTCACCCAACAACAACAAAAACAAACGCTTTGGGGTCGTTCGATAGCTTAACATTTTTAAAAGAGGAAAAAATTGTGCCTCGTGCAGTCTCAGACCACAGTGGCCTTAAAGTAGAAACAAGAGCAGAAACGTACCTGGGTACCTGGAGCTACAACACACTTCTAAACAACACATGCTTCCAAGAAGAAATTTCCAGAGAAATTTCAAAATATTTTGAACTAGATAAAAATAAATACACAATTTATCAAAATCTGTGGGGTTCTGCAAAAACAATACTTAGAAAGAAATTTATAACATTGAATGCATATTTTGTATAAGAAAAGAAAGATCTAGAATTAACCACCTAAACTCCCACCTTAGGAAACTAGAAAAAAAAGAAGAGCAGAAGAAAAGAAATAAAAAAATTAGAGCAGAAATCAATAATATTGAAAATAAGGAAACCGTAGAGAGCTGGTTGTTTGAAAAGAGCAACAAAATTGATCAACTTCCAGTCAGGATAAGCAAGAAAAAATAGAAGACGTAAATTACTAATATTGGAAATGAAGAGCCATCACTACCGACCCCACAGATGATAAAAGGATAATAAAGGAATATTATTCACAACTCCATACCCACCAATTTGATGACGCAGAAGAAAAACGAACCAATTTCTTGAAAGACACCATTTACCAAAATTCATTCAAGGAGAAGTCAATAATCTGAATATGCTTATATCTCTTAAAGAAATGTAATAAGCAATTAGTAATCTTTCAAAACAGAAAGCACCAGACCTAGATGGTTTTACATGTTGATTCTACCAAACATTTAAATAACAAATGACGCCTTGTTTTCACTGTTTATTTTGGAAGATGGAAACAGAGACGACAGTCCCCAATTTATTCTGAGTCCAGCGTTACCTTAATACCCAAACCACACAAAGACATTACAACAAAAGAAAAGGCCAATTGAAAACCGTAGAACTGCCTCATGAGCTCAGATGCAAAAATCCTCAACAGAAGATTAGCAGATAAAACCCAGTGATCTATAAAAATAATTGTACAAAACAATTGGAAATCAATTGAAAATCAATGTATATAGTAATTCATCACATCAACAGCCTTAAGAAGAAAAAGATCTTATGTCAATATGATGATATCAATAGAAAGCTTTTGACAAAACACAATCCCCATTCATGATAAAAAACCTTCAGCAGACTAGGAAAAGAGGGTACTTCCTCGACTCCATAAAGAACATCTACAAGAGACCTTAGCTCCCATCATACTTAATTGTGAGAGAAGAGGCTTTTCCCCCCTAAAATTGGGAATAAGGCAAGGATGTTCCCTTTCACATCTTACTGCAAGTTCTAGCCCTGAGACAGGACAAGGAATAAAAGTAGACAGATTGGGAAAAAACAAGTAAAACTGCCTTTGTTTGTAGAAGACGTAATTATCCATGTAGGAAAAAGAATCAACTGAAATACACCCCCCAAACAAACAAACAAACAAATAAAACCCTCCCATAACTAACACGTGACTATAGAAAGGTTTCAGAATATAAAGTTAATATATAAAATTCAATTATTTTTCTACGTACCAACAATGCACAATTGCAATTTGAAATTAATAACACAATACCATTTATATTAGCAACAAATATGAAGCAGCAAGGAATAAATCTAAGAGAATATATGCAATGCCAATCTGAGGAAAACTATAAAACTGGTGAAAGATGAAAGACAATTTAAGCAAACGGAGAGATATTCAGTGTTTAGAAACAAGAAGAGTCAATATTGCCAGCACATCAGTTCTTTCCAACTCAACCTATAAATTCAACAGAATCCCAATAGAAATCTCCCCAAGCTATGTGGTGAGTACTAACAAACCAATTCTAAGATTTATATGGAAAGGCAGTGACCCAGAATAGGTATCACAACGCTGAAGAAGAACAAAGTCAGAGGGCTGACACTGCCCACTTCAATATTCAATGTAAAGCGACACTCATCCGCCCTGGCCAGGGTGGCTCCATTGGTTGGTGCATCGTCCCACAAGCCGAGAGGTGACAGGTTTGATTCCGGTCAGGACACGTGCCCAGGTTGTGGTTTTGGTCCCCGGTCAGGGCAACTGATGGATGTTTCTCTCCCTCTTTCTCTCTCTCCTTTCCCCTCTCTCTAACATCAGTAAGTGTGTCTGCAGGTGAGAATTAAAAACAAACAAACACACACTAATCCAAACAATGTGGCATTTGTGAAAAAACAAACAAAGATCAAGAAAACAGAATAGAGATCCCAGAAATAGACCTGAGCAAATCTAGCTGACTGATCTTTGTGGAACAACTAGAAAAATACATGCCAAAAAAAAAGAATCTAGACACAGACCTTACATCTTTCACAAAAATTAACTCAAAAGGAATCATAGACCTAAATGTAACATTCAAAACTATAAAATTTCTAGAAAATAACCAAAAGGAAAATCCAGGTGATTGTGAGTTTGGCAATGACTCCACAGACGCAACACCAAGAACATAGTCCATGAAAGAACTAACTGGTAGGTTGGACTTCATTAAAATGAAAACCTCGTATCCTGAAAGGCACTATTAAGAGAATGAGAAGACAAGTCATGGATTGGGAGAAAATCTTTGGAAAACATCTATATGTTAAAGGACTTATGTCCAAAATATACAAAGAACCCTTAAAAGTCAAGAATAAGAAAGCAAACAACCCGATTTAAAAAAACAGGTGATTAATCTCACCAAAGACACTTCACCAAAGAAGATACGTCGATGGAAAATAAGCATATAAAAAGATGTTCAACATCATATGTTATCAGGGAATCGCAAATTAAAATCAATGAGGCATCACTACACACATATTAGAATGGCTAAAATCCAAAGCACCTGACAATAACAAACGCTGGTAAGGATGCGAAACAATGGGACCTCTCATTCATTGCCGATGGGAATGCGAAATGATAGTCACTTTGGAAGACAATTTGGCAGCTTCTCGCAAAGAGCTAAACGCAGCCCTGCACATCACACTCCCTTCTTCACGTCCAGCAGTCGCACTCCTAGGTACCCACCCAAAGGAGTCAAAAACTTCTGCTCACACGGAGGCACACAAGTGTGTAAAGCAGCTGTGCTCACAGTTGCCCCCAATTGGAAGCAACCCAAACGCTCCTCCGCAGGTGGATGAACAGACAAACCACGGTACGTACACGTAGCGAAATACCATTCAGCAGTGAGAAGAATGCGCCGTCACACCGTGAAAGGGCACAGAGGAACCCTGGATGCCCGTTTCCTCACGAGAGCAGCCAGTCTGAAAACGGTCCACGCCATGCGATTCCACGCCGTGAGGCAAACCTATACAGACAGGCGAAAAGGCTGATAGTAGCTCAGGAATGGGTGGGGAGAGGGGAAAGGGTGACCGGTGGGACACGGGGAACTTTTAGGGCCGCAAAATGTGCACACAATAGTGCAACCGTAGGTGTGCGATGGGAGAGGAGTAGACGAGGCCAGTGGTTTGCAAACCGAGGCTCTTCCCTTTGCACGCCCGCTTACCCGCACCGTGAAGGCACGAAGGGAACTGGGAGGTCTTTCTCAAGCAGACCTGTTCTGCATGAACCTTCATAGAATACTGGGCTTCTCTGTATGATCTCACGTGGAAAGAAACTTTAGCGTTGGAATAAAATATTCGGAGACCACCACCCTGGAAGGAAGGCAGGTGCTGTCCAGCACCTATGCTCCGAGACCTAAGATTCCCGGGCACTGAGACTTGGAGATTCCTGATTCCATCATCCTGCCCAGGTTCCATCAAGCTACCTGAGTGGCTTTCCAAGGAGCCTGACGAGCCTAGGATGTCGGGGACCCGAGTCTGGCAGAGAACACAGGTCAAGCTTAGGGCCCCAGCTCAGGCCTCTTGGGCCCTGGGAAGGGTCAAACCCTTGGTTCTCTTCACTCCACTATGACATCAGTTTCCATTCTCCCTTTCCAACAGATCCTTTTTCATTTCAGGGAAGTGGCAGCCCTTAATAGCCCAAAGGGAACACTTTCTACACCCCACTGTGCACAACCACATCCCCTTTCTGCACCACCCCTGCTCCAAACAGGCTGAGGCAGCAAGAGAAACCCCACAGCTTCCTTCTGTCAGTGTTCGGAAATCATCCCCAGGACCTGGTGCCCACTCAGCACATTCGAGGTGTTACTTCATCCTTCCCTCACGATGACACTGTCCAGGCACTTCGCGCCTTATAAAAGGCGTACGGCACGGCCAGAGTGGCCACAGGAGCAGAGGAGCTCGAGCCGATCCGGAGGAAACCTCCAGCTCCACGCCGAAGCGCACGTCCCCGCCCTCCAGCATGAAGGTCTCCGCAGCCCTGTTGTGCCTGCTGCTCTCAGCAGCCGCCCTCAGCATCCTGGTGCTCGCTCAGCCAGGTAAGGCCTTTCTCTTCCTCGGGCTTACCATCCATCGTCGCTGCTGCGGGTACCAACACCCCAGCATGAGTCACGCCGTGCTTGCTCCGTGGCCTGAGAAGGAGAAAGCAAAACCAGGAGGGGGAAGGAGCAGAGCCATCATGTCCCGGCTAGCTGCAGGCAGTCAGAAAGGGACGCCCAGGCCGCTGAGGCCAGGCCCTGCGACCTTTCCTGATACCAGCTTTGGAACACGAAATACAGCCACTGCCTCAATGGCCTTCCCACTGTTTGGGGATGTGGCACAGAAAAAAGGGACCATTTCTTACTGTGGGCAGGAAGGACATTTCAGGAAGCGGTGGGGAGCAAGAAACAACTGCTCGAGGTTTCGAGTTTGGGGTATGGTCAGCGGGGCTGCGGAACAGAGGCCGTGTCCAGAGGCCTCCCCGCGGGTGATGTGGGTTGGCTCCAACGCCAAAGGGACAAAAAGCTGGGAAGCAAGGTCTCAGAACCTATCTTTCCAAGGTCGGAGGCATTGGATCAGCAGCCCCTTGTAATAACACCACAGGGTTAGCCCTGTTCCTCAAGATCGTCTCCTTCCCAGCCAATAATCAGAGGTCCCTCAGTCCACCCCGGGGAACTGACTCACGGGTAACATTCTATCCGTGGGAGCTAGACTGAGGCAATGAACTTGGGAGTGATGGGTCCTACTTAGAACTCCTGTGTCTGCTTTGCCGTCCCCTCTTCTCCTCCTTCCCTTGCAAATGCTTGCTCACGACACATCCCAACCGTCTCGTTCTTCCCAAAATGTTTTTCAGATTCCGTGTCCAGCCCGGTCACTTGCTGCTTTCAAATGTACAGTAAGAAGATCCGCATCCAGAATCTGAAGAACTACACGAGAGTCACCAACATTCAGTGTCCCCAGGAAGCTGTGATGTGAGTGAACCATGTCCTGACACCCTGAGCCAAGGGAGAGAGGTCAGGGTTCATGTCCAAATGAGTCAGAGAAACACACCATCTCATAATCAGAAGGGTCCTTTGCCGTGTAGAGAAACCGAGCCCACGAGGAGGAATCCACACCCCCGCCAAGATCCCCTGCTAGGAGCGTGGTCAGGTCACCCGAGTTTCCTCAGCCAGGAGCCTGGAGGGCTTCCCCAGGGACAGCGAGAGCAAGATCCTTTAGGACTTCTTCTCCTGTGATTCCCCTTCCTCTTGTTCCCATCGGGGTCCCTCACCCAGGGAGCAAGGGCTAGTCAGGTTTGGGAGCCAATGGGTCACACTCGCAGGCAGAATCCTCAAAATGCTCCATCTAATTTGCCCACAGCTTCCTGAACAAAAAGGACAAGGAAATCTGCGCTGACCCCAAGGACAAGTGGGTCCAGGATTCCGTAAAGTACCTGGACCGGAAGTTCCGAGCTCCGAAGCCTTGAACCAACCCTCCCACCTGCGTGGAGAGGCCGCCAGAGCCTGAGGACAATCTTATTTATTATCCCTCAACCTCCCCCAGTGCAGAGTGCTATTATTTTATTAGAATGTACAAAAGTAGAACTTTGGTTAATAATTTAAAGCACAACCTTTCTTAAATAATATTTAATTATATTTAAGTTATTGATGTCTTGACGTTACCTGCCATAAACCCTAACACGCGCACAGTCTGGGGACGCGTTTCCCGTTCTGCGAGCTCAGCTGAGTTCCTGACGAGGCGCCTGTCTGCCCTCTGACACGCCTTCAGTACTGCGAAGCCCTCCATGGACCGTCAGCGTGAAGCTCGTTGTATTTTTTAGAAAAATCAGTGCTTTTGTAGATGGATGCCGTGCAATGCTGTTGATGAAATTGTTATCAGGAAACTACGAAATTTTCAAATAAAAATATGTATAATTTTAAACGACTTGGTCTTCTTTTCCGTGGGATAACATTTAGTCGGGAGGGAGACGGTGGCAGCAATGGGTGGCGACTTGGGGGAGGGGCCGGCCTCTAGGAAGCCCTTTGGGCTCCACTGGGCATCAGGGAGAACCTGGCGTGACCAGACCAAACTGTGTCAGCCCGGGCTCCAGTCCCGAGCATCCCCGGCCCTTATTCAACAGCGTCTTGATTCCCATATCTTTTCTCGCTGCCCTTAACTTTGCCGGCCTCTCTCTTGATCTCTTGCAACAGTCTTCAAACTTTTCTGGATAACCCTAGGTTTCAAACGTTTATCACCTGGGGCTGTACATACAGCTTTCCCCTGAAGATGAGTCTTCAACAGGGCTGGCCTCGAGGGGTGGCGTGGGGGGAAACGGAGGGAGTTCTTCAGCCCTGGTACAGGAAGGAGAGGGGCGTGTGACCCAGAGCCAAGCGTCGCATCTGGCTGAGCTCTGCATAGACACGGGGGTTTGGAGTTTTACAAATAAAGGTCGGAGCCAGGTCGTGGGGCTCTGGAATTTCGGGTGGGACGTCAGTGGGTAAGAGGGAACACGAAGAGTTTGGAAGCAGGAGAGCAGGGTCACATTCAGAGGCTGGCATCGGGCAGAACTGCCTGGGGTCTGAGAGGAGGGGAGTGTGGGAGGGGGAAGGCCCGGGAGCGGCGGGGCAGACAGGAGGGGGGTCTGGATGCAGCAGGGGGGTGGTGGGCGGTGAAGTTGGGAAGAATGGGCCGGACAGAATGATCTGTTAGATGTTGTAGAAGAAGAAGAACTGACCCGGGGACACAGACCCCTCTTTGATAACCTTGCAAAGCAGCTATGCGTTTAGAGGGCTGGCACCCTGGAGACGCGAAATGAACTTGTCTCCATCACCACACTCCTCACCCCAATCCCGAGGACTCGCCAACCTACCTCCATGTGAAGGCGTGGGACCGCCTTTGCCTTAACAGCCTTTAGGATCCAAATTCCCTGGTACTTCGCGAGCATCGCTGGCTCCTTTTCCAGACCAGAGGCCCACCACGCTGAGGCACCGAGGCCACGCCCTTCACCCAGGCAGAGAGGGTCACTGCCTTGCAGGCCCCGCCCCTCAGGACCTGCGGGGGGGGGGGGGGGGGGGGGGGGGGGGGGGGGGGGGGGGGGGGGGGGGAGGGAGGGGGATGGTGTGGAGACGCCACAGCCCCAGCGCACCTGGAAGCACAGCCAGGCTGGAGACCTGGCTCCTGATCCCAGAGCTGACCCTGACCCTCTGTGTCCCTTGCGGCAAGCCAGGCTCTCTCCCTGGTCTTAAGATGCCCCGTACCAGAGCAGAAGGGAAACTGCATCACAAGCAAGAAATGGGGAGGTCTGGCAGATGACCTCAGAAGCCCCCTCCAGCTCTGGGAGCCACAGCTTTCGGACACTTGGCATTGTCTGTTGGCTTGGGTGGGGTGGGGACGTACAGTGCCTAGAACTGAAACTGTCAATAGGTGGGAGCCCGCCAACTGGCACCCGCCTGTGAGTCAGCAACGTCACCTGTCTGGAGATAAGCGATGTTTTCTTTGCTCTTCTAGCTAAAGAAACACCACAGTACATGGGAGACCACACACACTTTCGCTGCACGTTGAGACCACATGTCTTCCAGAAAACAAAAGGAACGGCAGGAGCGCGCATTGACGCTTCGGACGGAGGTGCTGCACCGCTTGGACCGGAAGTGGGTAAGACGGGGTCGGACCACGGAGGAGAGGGAGATGGGGGAGAAGATAGGTTTTCCGTTAAAGTCCAAGGCGGCACCTCCAAACTCCAGGAGCAGTAAGCAGCTAAGCGTCAGCCAGGCAAGAGGGGTGCTTTGCAGCCTCTAAGGCTCCACCAAATTCTGACCTTGTCCTTCCGCAGTCTCTAGGGCCAAGCTGGCTACAGAGACCTGGGCCCCGGGTTTCATGAAGTCCCCGGGCCACCGGCCCCAAAGTCCAAAGGCAGGAAGGCTCCGCCTACACTGACAGCAGCCCCCCCCGCCCCCAGACACAGCCCAGGTGCGCTCCCCACGGGCTGCCTGGCTGGCTGTGCTCTGGGGTTATGCTGTTATGGTTCAAATCCAAATGACCTCAATGACATTAGACATGCTGTCTCAAGTCCTACAGCATTGTATTCAGTTATTGATGCTTCATGGGCCCTAATGTGAGTATGTGTGTTTCGAAAATCTACATCCTAACATTGACTGGTTTGTATCCGAGAGCCCCAAATCATTCCTTTGTCAACATGGGGACGGCGGACTGGGGAGTTCACTTGGGTTGACAGGCGTCCTCCTGGGCTCACTGCCAACGTCACCCTCTGTAGAGGCTGACAGTTGGCTGCAGGCTGCGACTCATGCCACGCTCTCAGTATCTGCTCTCAGCGTCGCCTCAGTTCTTGCCTTCAGCCCAGGCTCCTCCTCGGGTGCCACCCCAGGCCAGGACTAGGCTCGGCCTGTACATTTGCCGAGGCGCAGAAGTGCGGGGGAGGGAACGCTCGGATCCTAGTACTGCTTCTAGGAGATGGCATGAGGGAAATGCAACTGACGACAACCTGAAAAACTACTACCTGCCCAAGTGGCTAAAATGGACAGACAGATAAAACTAAGTGTTGGTGGGAATGAAGAACAAATGAAGCTCTGACACATTGCAGGTGAGGAGTTCGGAGAACTGTTTAGCAGTTTCTAATAAAGTTAAACACACGCATATTCTATGCCTCAGAAAGTCCACTTCTAAGTAAATATTTATGACAAATGAATCCATTCAGACACAAGAGGTTTGAACAAGAATGTTTCTGACTCTACTCATGACAGCCCCCATCTGGAAGCACTCCGTTGTCCATTGAGAGGAGGACAGGCAAACAAACTGTGGTGTGTTTATACTTGGCAATCAAAAGAACAAAGCATTGATTTTTTTTAAAGCATCAAACATGAGACTTCGGACCCCCAAATGCACACCAGTTCATGCCACGTCATCAATTTTGACAGAAGTCAGAGGAGTGATGACCTCTAGGAGATGAAGCATTGACTTTGAAAACATACAAAGGAACTTCACGGAGGACGGAAATGTCAGTCTCGAGGTGTGCGGTGGTTCCGTAGATTAAAAAGTAACCAAGCTGTATCGGTAAGATTTGTGAATTTTATTATATGTGAAAGATACAAGTCTGCTGAAATACATTTGTTTTCGTTGCCTGAAACTATTCTTACGGTTGCTCCAGCAACCCAGCCGCCCTGTGTGTGATGTACCCAGAGATGCTGATAAAGGTTTATCACAGGCGTGGTGGTGTGACTTGCAACCCCAGTGAAATAGACTGAATGAGTAATACCACATTGTGGGCTCACTGTGTAGCCGGCCATTGAGAAATTAGCGGTTGATGGATAGGAAATGACTTTGACAAGGTTTTTGTCCTAATGTTAACACACAAATCTAAGACCAACCAGTAGCTAGTAACATTCCTCACATTTCCACATGGAAAGAAAAAGGACGAACAATATTTTTTTTCTATGATTATATGTTAATGCTAAGTGTGCAAGTGGCCGTATAATAATTTTATGCTTTTTAAGAGATATTTTCCAGGTATTCTAAGTCAGCATATATTTTTTAAAAAAAACCATGAAAATGTTTCTGCCCCTACAGAAATAACAGTGCTGACCCTACAGAAAAACTTCTGTTTTTTGGTTTTGTTTTTTTTTTTTTTCTCACAGCTACAGCGTGTACCGAATACGAGATTTTTCGTGTCTGTTTAGTCACGGGAAGGGGCAGTCCCAGACATTTACCCTAGGAATTTCCAAAAAAGAAAAAAAGAAGAAAAGAAAGAGCAGGCAAAGTTAGACACTGGGAGCCTCTGAACAGGCAACAGAAGAAATGGTGAGATGCCAAGACCCCAGTGGACAGGGAGACCGCACACCTTGGTTTGCCTGGGACAGCCCTGTCACCCCTGTCTGGTTCGGAGGGTAGTTACATGCCAATTCTCCCCCAGAGGGGGCCCCCGATGGCTTCTAAGACCCTGAACCATCAGTATGTACCCCTGGTTGACTGTGTGCTGGTCCAGCGAATGCCCAGAAAGATGACTCCCGTGCCTGGAACAGAAGGAGTGGCGCTTGCCCTGGAAGGCCACCGACCGCCCTTTGCAGAGCGAGCTTTGGTCCCCTCGGAAATTTCTGGAGGGCGGGGGAAGCCTTCGTTGTCAGGATACGGTTCAAGGCGGGGCTCACACGACCCCTGTTTGGGCCAAAGGGAAAGAACAACATGGCGGGTGGGTGGGATGCTCATAAGCAAAGACAGAGATAGGAGGGCAGGTGGCCTGAAGGAGAAGGTGAAGGAGGTCCGGCAGTGT
>PVKU01017353.1:0-11760 GCA_004027475.1 Anoura caudifer | reverse complement strand
AGACAGATTTAATGTAAGAGTTGTGGAAAAGGAAAGTGGTTTTTGAGATGTGAAATATGCCTCTCCTAACACTGGGGGTACAGGGACTACAGAGGAGATGTGGCCAGAGGGCAATGCAGTGTGCATACTTCCCAGGAAGTGGCGACAACTTCTTTGTGAGGCAGATCTCCAGTCCTGCATATGGAGATTATTCTGGAAGTCCCATCTTCAGTGTGCTTTCAGATATATAAGTAAGAGAAAAACATTATGATAAATATATAATTTTAATTTAATATGTAAATAAGCTATTTTCTTCTGGAAATAATTAGAATTGGTTTATAAAATTATTCTGCTTAATTGGCTTGCATAAATTAAGAAAGATAACAAAAGCTGATATAACTTCTAGTGTTTAAATTACAAACAATTTTCATGAATAGACAATGCTGGTTTTGTCAGAGGTATTAATAACATATCTAAAGGAGTAGTCAATGGCACACACAAAACCGATATGTTGATATATGATTGAAATATTTCATGTTTCTAATGAGAATACTTGCAGCTATAATAATTATATGATCCTGATATCGAAAACAAACAAACAAAAACCAAACAGAACACATAAGCGTCCATCATCTGCCATCCAGTCCAAGATCTGAGAAGTCTGATTTTTTCAAACAAGTTTTAATCAGTGTGTAAGACTCAGAGAGGACATATTCTTTTTGATGTGAGCACCTACAATCTTAATTAGATTTTGACTCCCAGTTAATTTGAATCATTAAATAATTGTTTTGTGTTTAATACTCACACTGTGAGGAAAGCCAGTTCCTAACTTCTTCAGTTAAATGTTTATTTCTTGTCTTTGCATAAACAGTGTACATTGCCATGTTAATCCCTGTATGTTGGTGTGTTGTGTTCAAAGTGGTCACGGGAAGGTTCTGGGTTTTCTGGGCCATGAGGAAAGCACCTTTCCCAAACCAGGAGAACTCCTTGGATAGAACCAAAGTCTTCTCCACATTACGTTCTTTGAGGCTACTTATTAACTTTCTCACTATTATGCATTATATAATACAAGGTCTTCTTTCTTTAAAGATGAAGCCTCAACTGCTTTTTATTCCATCACCAACACACACAGATGAACACACACATGAAAACTTCCCATTCTGTCTTTCCAGTATTTTTCTAAAGAACAATATTTAGTGTAGACTTTATTATATCTATTTAATGCTATACACATTTGAGCCAATTAACAGAGAATGCTTTAAATTTGAATCATTGAAATACATCAGAGATGAAGAACTTACCTTCTGTGAGCTGCAGAGATGAGAGTGAAGTAGTTCTTATCATCAGACACTTGTAGTGACACAAATAGTGTGGATAAAGCCCAAACTCCTCCAATCTCTTCACAGCCTCTCCTGGCTACTTTGCATTGGTGCTCCCCTCTGGTGATCACATTACAAGTGATAGCTCCCTATAGGGTCAAACAATTTTTTCCAACCTGGGGTCACTCATAGGGGCCAAACCAGAAAAAGCCAGTGTCAAGTGAATATAAGGCTCTTCATTGAAAAATCAATAAGATTTTCAGGATGGTGAAGGCCAAGTATTAAATCTACTAGCAGCTCTCCTTTGTGCCTGCACAGATTGTGAACCCATGAAGTCTACCTTCCCTAGAAGTGTGAAGGAATGTGTTCATCCTCCAAGACAATTTCTCACCAAACTCAAGTCATAAAAGCTCTACAGACTTACTACTAGTGTCATCCTTAATGGTTGGAACTACAAACTTTCTCTCTCAAAATGATCAAAGGCACAAGTTTTCAAAATGTCTTAGTAGGCACATGGTCTTTAAAGGGTGGATGTTGATGCCTGCTAATGTTGGTGTTCTAAGACAACATCATTAGTGATAATTGTGACACCAGGGAAAGATCAGGTGTAACTGATGGGCAGTTTAAGTAAAGCATGAGCTAGCTATAGCAACATCCACATTTGTGCCCATTCAGATCTGCCACATCCATGAGGCTTTTTGTCTCCAATAGCCTGGGGCATGATGGATGTACCCTACAGAGTAAAGGACAAGTTGTTGTATTTATACCTCCATCTAATCAATGTTAGAAGAATAAAAGGTGCTTTGTGAACTTCCGGTGAGACCTGTTAAGAGAATTACAAGCAGACTTGTAGGTTTTGGGGCAAGGCCATACCTTGTACAGAAATACTACAATAGCTCCTGGACCAGATTGGATTTAATCCTCAGAAGAGTGAAAGTGTTTAAATGTGGGCTGTAATGTGATAAGGAAGCCAGAACTCCTTCTTGTGATTTACACTCACCAACATAAAGTCATGTGGGAAGAGCAGCATCCATCACAGATGGGAGTGATAGATCTGGATGAGACAAAGATAGGTGGCCAAGACCATTGGCACCTACTGCTTCAGCACTATCAGCTGTGAGATAGCTCTCACCATGGAATCACAGAAACTCACTGTCACTAGTCAATAAAGACTAAATTGGTATTATTACCAAATTTTCCAATTATATCTTTTTAACAAAAAGAACAAAAATGTATTGAACTCATGCAAATAATTTTATTGACATATAAGCAAGAATACTCCAGAAAATATAGAAATCTTTTGAAAGACATCAAAGTGGAAGATAAAGAACAGAGCTGCTACTGACATGGGTGTCCTCATGTCCATTCCCATTGTGTACAACTGTGTCCTGGTGCCTCCACATGTTTTCATGGAGAAGAGACACTGCTCAGATTCTCTAAGCACTTCATCTGATCCCATTGGTTATCACATGACCACTGCTCATCCTGTGAGGGACACAGTGTCAACTACACTGTGGATATGGTACACATGAGACCAAACTGAGGTGGGGGTTGGTCTGAAATGTGACTTTAAGTCAAGAATAATGACAATGTTAGCTCAGATTTTTGACTGTTTACTGACTCAATGTAAATTTTTAAGGACTATTCACCTTCAGAACAATTCTATTATAGCAATGCAAAAAGCACTTTATTTTGGGTTTAACATAGAGGGGGAAAGGAGAGTCACTGAAGTTTTACTTTTAGTTCAACGGGCATACTTGCAGCAGAACTGACAGGGTTAGAGACTTCACACTGGTAATTCCCAGCATCTTCCCTTTTGACGGGGTCTATGGTGAGTCTTCGATTCTCCTCGGACAGCTTCATTCGCTCTGTGAGCTGCAATGTTGTTCCATTGAACAACCACTGGGTGGAGATCACATGTGTGTAGCAGATCATGACCACAACATCCTTATTCTCTGTGACTGTGGTGTTGCTGGCTAGGAGGGTGGGTGCTCTCACAGGCCCTGTGAAGAAACAGAGAATGTGACTCATTGAGAACAGACTTAAGACATGCTGCCATGATGCTTACTCAGAGATCGCAGCCACTCACAGTCCTCAGCGACTTATGTAAAAGTCACCAGAGTCAGATTCTGATATTTGCCGGAGGATAATTGTATGCATTCAGCTGACAATATGTAAGGAGAGAGGTGCACCTCCTCGCTGAGCTTATATAACCTTTGGGTGATTCCTTAACTGTTCTTGCACACATCTGTGTTGTAGCTGCACACAGAACCCCTTCCCAGCCCATGTGTCCTATAACCTCATCATCAGGAACAATTTTTCTCTCATGAGCTTTTATTGATCTTTTTCTAGAATTTTTTTTTTTTTTTTTACTTCAGAAAGGATCCTACTACTCATGTAAAATTTTACCTGTGTTGGTGAGGGCAGGCTTACCACCATTGTCCATCTCGAGAGCCAAGGGAAGTTTACAGTAAGTGGAAAAGCATTTAGCTTTTGTTAAATAATTCCTTAGGTAATAAGAATAGCCCAATCCCATCTTCATGACTCTAGACCTGAAGGATTTCTGTCTAAAACACTTTAAAATCTGAACAATATTTTATTTCCTGGCCTACTGATTCAATCTCATGTTGAAATTAATTTCTAGAAGGAAACAGTTACAGTTTTAACAAAACGCATTGAATGTAGGAATAGAAATAAACTCTATGCTATAATAAAGGGCATGCATAAAAGCCCAGAGTTAACACCATGTTCCATGGAGACACTAAAAATGTCTTACTAATATCATGAACAAGAAATGGAAGCTGTTCTTCCACATATTCTACAGAGCACTGGAAGTTTTGGCCACAATAATGACCACAACAACAAGAAGACAAGCAACCAAATTAAAAAATGTGCAAAGGACCTGAACAGACACTTGTCCAAGGAAGACATACAGAAGGTCCATAGACATATGAAAAGATGCTCAACATCACTATTTGTCAGAAAGAAGCAAGTTAAAACCACAATGAGATACCACTTCGCACCATTGAGAATGGCCATCATAAACAAAGCAACAAACAACAAGTGTTGGAGAGAATGTAGAGAAGAGGGATCCCTAGTGCACTGTTGGTAGGATTGCAGGGTGGTGCAACCACTGTGGAGAGCAGTATGGAATTTCCCCAGAAAACTAAAAACAGAACTGCATTTTGAGCTAGTGAGCCAATAAATGATAGAGCAGAATCAAGAAATGATTTAGGAAACAGGAGAAAGGACAGGCAGAAGCTGATTATGGCAGCAGAATCAAATGCTCTGCCCTTGACCATTAAAGTCATTCTCTGTCTTCTGAGGGCAGGTGAGGATTTGTGTAAATGCAAAGTGAGTAAGATAAAGCAAATGAGGAGCTCTGACTTGCTGAAATTGTGGTGCTAGTGGGCAATTTTTTAGGTGGCCATGACAAAATTTTGGAAAAAAATTAATTTTTCTGCATGTGAAAATTATTATTAATATCTCAGAGCCTAAGAACAATTGCAAAAAGAACTACTTTATTAGAGTAAAGAAATGCATCTGAGATGTGGGTCTTAGTTCCTGGAGGCACAGAAAGCTTGTCCCCTATGGTGAGCTTTCCAAGGATTCTGCATCAGGTTCTAACTCTGAAGAAATTTTGGATCATTCATTCATTCATTCATTCATTCAATCAATCGCCATTTATTTCTTCCTAATATATCAAAAGCAACTGAGTATCTGTTACATGTTTGTCTTAAACTGGTTTCAGGGGTAGAGTGGGGAATGAGAAGGCAAAGGTCTTTCCTCTGTATCTGGTGGGTGTGACTGCACCACAACAGGAATCAAATAAGTGATGTCAAGTCCAGTGCAGGCAGGTGTGGCTGGGCCACCTGAGGGGGAGGCCTGGGTAATCTATGCAGTGGCTCTGACTGTTACTGCAGGTAATGGGATGCTGGAGTGAAACAGATTGTTTCTCCATTTTGCTCACTTCCCAAAACAAAGTGTATTCCTTTGAGCTGAGGAGGCCTGGAGAAAAAGTATCTGAAGCAACTCATTGGTTTAGGAACCCAAACACCCCTTAAGGCCTCAGAGATAGAGGAACCAAGGCTATGGCTACAGACAGTGCTCAAGCGACTTTCATCAGCTGCTCATGGGTAGGTTGGCTGCTTTACTGACGGCATCTTCCTGTTTCTCAGTTTAATCTCAATGAATATTTGCCTGCCAGTTTGTCAGTGCAGCAACTGTAAAATATTTAGAGGATCTGACCTAAATCTTGAAATAGAAGGGTTGCTCAAATAAGAGGCACCTCTTACTGATCGACTCCAAGAGAGAATCCCCTGGGCTGATCCCCGGTGAATGAGGAGCTGCCGGGAGTGTCTTTTATTCTCAGTTTCTTTCTAGAGATGCTGACCTTTTTCTGAACCTTCCTAAGTCCCCCAGGACAGTCAGCTAATATCCAGAGACATTGTCTGACTGTGCCCCCCACAACAGACTCGGGTAACAACAAACTCCATTTCTGCCAAGATGTGACTGTTGGGCCAGAGTCCTGACTGGTTACAGGCTCAGGAGTCTTGTGACTCAGGTGCCCATTAAACCATTATACACTCAGCCCTTTTGAGAGGCCAAACCCAACCTAGCATAGGATCCCCAGGGTTGCTGGAGTCAAGATCCCTGGCACAGGGTTCTCGGGAGAGGTTTCTGAGCTGAGCTCAGTAAAAATTTCAAGGGGACTCTCAGACCATGCTCTGACCCAGTACAGCAGGGTCAGCCTCAGGTCAAGTTCATAGGAACATGCACAGGGGGCTGAATGGAGACTTGTCTCCCTCTGTTGAGTTACTCCCATCAGAATGATCCTTCTGTTGGAACTTATTGTCTGCAGGGCTGCAAGTTGGGAAGGGAACTGAGATCTTAGGAATTTTGTCTACACTCTGTGTATCCTGCATGAATTGCCAAAATGCAGCCTGAAATAAAGTGTAGAGGGCAATGGAGGCAGAATCCAGAGTCATCAGTCCTGTGTGTGAAGTAGAATTTGCCCCACCCAACATCCAAATGTCAGACAGCAATCACTCATGGTATATAATAAGCTGTCTGAATCCTTTTAATATTTTGGAATCTCGTTGTTGGACTATTATGGTGTATACTCCCATGTCTCTGATGGTGACCTTCTTTAACAGCAAAGACCCATTGGAACTTACTGTCACTGGTCCATGTGCAGGACCTCTTAAATTGTAACTTGAGGTTGCTGTAAGAAATGCAATTATACAATTTTTGTCCACACCTTTTCTTCGAACCACATGAGGCGTGTAGATTTGGGAGGTTTAGAGGGGATATGTAGATGCACACTGTCCCCTTCAGCAGCATTTTTCAACCAAATAGCTGGTTGGACTGTGGTGGGCAAGCACCAGAAGTTGAAGAGTGAAACTAGAAAATAAGAAAAAATGATCAATATTTTTATCTTTGTATTTGGTTGGAATGGTGAGGTCCTGAATCCTCAGCAGGTCTCTTTATCTCTCAGCATTGTTCTGCATAAGAGTTTGTGTCTCCCATTGTCCAGGTCAACAGCATGGACACAATTAGTCCACGAGCCCTGAAGCTGTTACTTTTTCTGTTTCAAATACTCTTCTCCAAGTGTTTGTTTTACTCACCCCTTCACTATACTCAGATGCTCTCTAACATTCAGGAGTACTTTGAAGACAATTTGCTGACCAACTTCTCTAACAATTGTGACTTCACTTTGTGATCTACCCCTTCTCTGTTATTTTTTCATGTTACTTGTGGGTACCTGACCTTACATCTAGACCTTTCCATGTCCCTCTCTCCTCCATAGAACATGGACTTGATGAGAGCAAGGCTTCTGTGAACTAGTACCTCCAGTGACTGCAACAGCCTGGAAATACATGGAGTTGAATGAATGAGATTTCACAGGGTCCCACGGTAAATCTTGGGGTGCATTTGCCCATTTTTGAGGTTTGTGATAATGACAATGCCTAGAACCCCTGGCTAATTTTTCCTTGCTGCTTCCTGACAATAGTAATGATTTTTATTATCATTACTATTAAGTCCAACTTCTTTGGGTCTCTCTGAACTTTCTGGAATTCCCGGAAGTCTATTACCCTTGCCAGATTGGGGAAGTTCTCCTTTATTATTTGTTCAAATAATTTTTCACTTGCTTCTCTTCTTCTTCCCCTTCTGGCACCCCAGTAATTCAGATACTGGCATGTTTAAAGATGTCCTGGATGTTCTTAGCCTCTCCTCATTTTTTTGAATTCTGGTTTCTTCATTCTTTTCTGTTTGTTTATTTCTTTCTTCCTTCTGGTCCACTCCATTGATTTGAGTCCCAGTTTTCCTCCTATCACTATTGGTTCTGTGTTCATTTTCCTTCATTCCACGTACTGTAGCCTTCATTTCTTCATTTATTTTGGCACCAAAATCAACCAATTCTGTGAGCATCCTGATCACCAGTGCTGTGCACTGTGCATCTGATAAGCTGGCTATCTCTTGTTCTCTTAGATGAACTGGCTGTGGGGCTTTGATCTGTTCTCCCATTTGAGCCTTTTTTGTGTGTGTGGTCATGGCTGTTAGGTAGTAAGGGGCGGAGCCTTGGGTGTTTCCCAGGGCAGGGCAGCCAAGTGACTGCGTTGCAATGCTATATGTTGTCACAGGTTCTGAGAGGGAACAATGGTGTTTGTTCCACTCTCTCTTGGATTCCAGTCCCCTCCACCATTTCCCCACGGTCTGAATTATTGGTCTGGATGAATGGTTGTCAGACTTCCATACAGTTTAATTTTCTATCAGTTTCTATTGTTTTCTTGCTTCTAAATCTTTGCTGTCCTTAGTTCTGGTTGTGCGAGGAGGCTCAGTGTGTCCATCTATGTCTCCATCTTGGCTGGCCAAAAGTCAAAATCTTAGGTGGGGTCTCAGGGAAGATCTCAATACAATATTCATCAACTTTTTCAGATGTTCCCTTGCGGGGCTATAATCTCCACTAATTGGTCAGTACCAGGGCAGAACATCTAAATTATATGACCAGCTACATGCCAAGCATGGAAACTCCAACCTGAAACCAAAGTCTAGCATGTTTTCCTCATAGCCAGGCACCCAGGTCTTCTCATCCTGGTGGCCTTGGTATCTGGCTGTATATCATATCTGATACATTATAATCAAAGGAAAATGCATCAGGGTTTACATAAATTGCATTAGGGACAGATTAAGGAGTCAGGACAAAGAAAAAAGGGTGAAATCTCTGGGACTATAGAGTAGGCACATACCATTTTTACATTGCTGGGTACAGGATAGTTGGCAGTTAACAATATAAAAACCATAAGAATGAGGGTTTTTTTAAAGTTTTTATTTTATTTTATTATTTTGGTGTCTGCTCTGGTACGGTTATTGTTCCATAAAAAAGGATATGACCCTGACATTTTAAAGGTATATTATTGTAGATACAAGAAGATGCTAGACAGGTTCAGTTAAAATAAAGAATGTCATGTTTCAGAAAAGAACCAGGGATAAAACAGGACTGCCCACCATGACTGGATTTTGGTTACTAAGTTTAATTTCAGACCCCCCATGTGGTTACTTTGGGTCTCAGGGTTTGCAGGGTTCACCATGCAGGCCCCCACTGATGTTTTCAGGTTAGTTTGTGGCTTTTCCTTGTTGTAGTTGCTGTTGTTGTTATCTGTACAGCACAATACTTCCAAATCCTGCAAAGGGAGAGAAGTTAGAGATAATTAACAATGGCCCATTATTTAATCAATCATATCAACATCAGGACACTTCAAAAAATACACTAAACCTCAGGATCAGACAGGTTCTGAGAGGGTGAGGGCCGAGGAAAGATAAGGAAGCTCCATTACCATCACCCTGTGTCTAGCCCAGTGTGTCTCTCCCATGCAGCTGTTCCTGGGTTAAATTTCTTATAATAAATCAGCAATACGAAATGAAACCATTTTCGGGTCCTGTGAGTCTTCTGAGAGAACTTTGACACCTAAAGTGGGTCATGAAAAGTCCCAACGTGGTAGTCCACCGGTCAGTAATGTGAGTAGCCTGGGCCCCACGTGCAATTGGCATCAGAAGTGACAGCAGTGTTGTGTTACCGAGTCTTGAACCTGTGGGGTCGGCACACTTTTGGGTATTTGCTGTTCAGAACTGAACTGAAATGCAGGACAGGCCATTGGAGAACTGTTTGTTAAAGGGAGCTAAAATCTCTTAATCTCATAGAGAAAAAACCTGGGCTGCTGTGATGCCGGAATCGACTATGAGATTGTGTGTGCCCTGCCTCTAGGAGGTGCTCAGGGAGTTTGCGCAGACTTCATGTTCACTCCTCTCTCTCCCTCATGCCTCTCATCCCTTGAGAGGCCACGTTCACTTCTTATCCTCCCAGTTCTCACAGAGCCAGGCCTGAGGCCGTGAGTCCCTCCCAAGAGCCACGGAGGCACAGGACTCTACATCCACACAGAGTGCTGTTTACCCTGAGGTGGGGTTTTTCGCCAGATGCCTGAAAAGCCAAACAATGGACACCAGGTTGCAGTGAGAGGGGAAAAATGATAGATGTCATGGGAAACATTGAAAGGAGAATGGACAGCTGATGCTCAAAACCTGAATTCCCCAGTGGTTTACATTTAAGGTCTTTTATGGGGGAAAAGTGAAAGAACAAATTAGAAATTTCAAAGCCGTGGGCTGTGAGGACTGATCAATTACAATGTAAGTTTTTAGGATCAGATTCAGTTGTTCCCTGGCATCATTCTACTTAAGGGTTTTGAGTTATTAGAGTCCAGGGTCTTCATGTTTGCAGACAACCCAGAATTCTGTAACCAAGTTTGGGACTGTGTTGGTGACATTAATTTAAGAGCAGAGAACGGATCTATCCATCTTGTGCTTAGCAGGCCACATCCTTCTCTTACCTCAAACAATATATTTCTTGAAGCTTGTTTTAATGTCAAGGTTTCATTTATTTTTTAAATACACTTGTCAGGTAGTTTTTCTTAATTATCCTTTAACTAGAAATTAAGACAGTGGGATAAAAATATTTTCCTGTCATCTTTTAAATTCTTCCAAATGAGCTAATAATGAAATCAACACAGATGGATTAACTGAATGAAGTGCATCAAGTCTATTATACAAATAAATATTCTGGAGAAATAAAATGAAAGACCCAAAAAAGTATTTTTAGTTGAGGCTAATATGCCATTCTGCAGCTAAAAACAAGGTGGGGGGAAGGTTGTGCTTTCAGGCTTGAAAATGCAAACAGCAACAGCAAAAAGAGAAAAGCTATTTGCATGGTGATTCCAAAGAAATGTTCAGTAAATAAAGATTTGTTAGGTCTCTTTATGTAAATGTTTTTCCTTGAGCTGGTTGCTGACTCTTCATCTTAACACTTTCTAGACAGGAGACAGGAAAGACTGGTTAAATCTATTTTTTTTTTCTGACCTTTCTGTTTCCCAATTCAGCTCCTGTTATTTCTCAATAAGGGGCATAATCAATACTCTAAAAGGCATGTTGGGGGTGGCAACTCTGCTTCTGTTCACAGCAGAGCCATGACTCTGAGGCTGGTTTAGCAAGTCTCACTGAAAGCTCAGTTCCAGGACACCCAGTCACTTCATTAAAGTCATTGTGTACCTAACTCATTACCAAACCAGATTATGAAACATTGTTTTATCAATATAAGACTAATGACTTTTGACTTCTTATTAGAGAAAAATTAAAAGATCACTTTGAACCAGCTAATGACGATGTTCTGTGCTATAGCATCCACAGCCTCTCTCAGGTGGGCATCTTAGCTCCTGGAATATAACTGGATATGTGTGTTGTAACATTGCCCACAGCTGCTCAGGAAGAACTAGGAGCCCTGTGCCCTGGCTCATGTCTCAGATTACTGTTTACATTATCAGCACTTACTGCTTAATCAGTCCTTTTGTTGTGCTTTTACATGTCCCTAATTTTAATTAGTATTTGCTGAGCTTGTTGCTGCCTGATGGACTCCAGTCCCATTTCTTTTGTTGAGGAACTTGGGTGAGGAAGTCTCGCAGAGGGGCGCCTGCTCAGTTTCAATATCATCTAAGTACTTTCATGTTTAACTTACCTTAGTTTCAAAACTCGGACAGCAGGAATGCTCCAGGGAGGTCCTGATGTGAGTACAACAACAATGGCTTTATAAGGGCCCCTGCAGTCACGGTGACTTTGTGCTATTACTGTATTGTCTTAGTCAGTAAGAAATGTTGTGTATGGATATCCAGGAGACATTTTGATTGTACATTCTTGTTCATTTGTTGATTCTGTAAATGTGTAATGGACTCATACTGTGAACCTACCAGGCACACTGTCTGAGACACTGGGGACATGGTAGAGGATGAAAGAGACAAATTGGACTTGATTGCTGATGTCCTACTATTTACTTGACAACTGGTATAAAAAGAGCACTTCAGGATGCTTTAAGATGTTTAATCCCAGACAAATTTTGACCTCCATGTTCTCTTCCAGA
>PVKU01017352.1:0-11766 GCA_004027475.1 Anoura caudifer | reverse complement strand
AGTGATTTTCAACTGGTGTGGAACAAGAATTTTTAAAACATGCATTTAGTCAGGGGCAGTGACCTTTTCCCCTTAAATTGTCAAATAAATAAATGACAACAGCCAATACAACAATAGTTGTCCAGTGTCAATAAATCAAAATTATACCTATTTTTTTGTCAGATGAGTTGCTGGCTTTTAGTAATTAGATTATGTGTGCCATGAGATTTAAAAAAAAAATGAAAATTGCTTTTCTAGACTTTTGGCAATGATTCTCAAAGATGGTTGCATATTAGACTCATCTGTGAGTGTTTTTGTTGTTGTTTGTTAAAGTAGATTACTTAACTGTGTTTAATCAATGCTTATTAAACCACAATCTCTGAGTATGGTATGATGGGGTCTCTCTCTCCCTTTTGTAAACTGCCTAGATGTTACTGACAGTCACGTGTGTTCATGAGTTACTGCTCCAGGACAGTAGTTCTCAAACTCGGCTAGCGATGGAGTTAATAGAGAAGCTTTGGAACTATGCATGCCTGGGTCTCAGATCCAGAGCCTTTGACTCAATTTTTCCAGAGTATGTTCTGAGCAATAGGAATTTTCAAAGGGTACCCACTTGATGGTTTTTAAGTATGAGAACTATTGCTATGGGTTTTTATTCTTTAGTATTAGGCTGTTTTCTTAATCAGATTTCTTTCTGATGACCTACACATTTATTAAAAATCTGTGTGCAAAGTGTTAAGGTAATGGCAATATAGAATATTAAATGATATGACGAACATCTTTTTCCTAATTAAGGGATACACATGAAAAGTTAACTAGAAATATAAAGTATCTGGATTATTTCTCCCTGGGAAGATTAGAAAAGACTAATACAAGTGAATTTATTGTTTACAATTCTAGGTAACTAAAGCTTTGAAAGTATTTGATATTTGGATTTCAATAAAATGATGTTTAACTTCTGGCCAAGATGGAGGCATAGGTAGATACACTGTGACTCCTCTCACAACCAAAATTAAGGACAACAAAGATTTAGAAACAAGAAAACAACCAGAACTGATAGAAAAATTGAACTGTACAGAAGTCCAACAACCATTCATCCAGATTGGTAAGAGGGGCAGAGTCACGGAAGGAAAAAGTGGAGGGGCAGACCCAGGCATACAGACAGCAGCAGCTGGCAGATCCCAGGCATGTAGGCCGTGGCTAGCAGACCCCAGGTGTATAGGTGGCGACTAGCGAAACCTGGGCATGGGGTGGCAACTGTACAGACCTAGTGAGGATGAGCAAGGCGGCTGGTTGACCAGGTGGTCTGACATTCATGTGCAGATAATCCAGGCAAAGGGGAGGCGGTGGAAGGGACCTGAATCCAACAGAGAGCAGAGCAAGCACTATTGTTCCCTCTCAGACCCCACCCCCACGTACAGCATCGCTACCCAGTGACGGGGCTGCCCCACCCTGGGCAACACCTAAGGCTCCACCCCTCACTAAGTAACAGCCACAACCAGACCAAAAACAAAAAAAGGTTCAAACAGGAGAACAAATCAAAGCCCCAGAGCCAATTCATCTAAGAGTCCAAGAGATAGCCAACCTATCAGATGTACAGTTGATCAGGATGCTCACAGAACTGGTTGATTTTACTCACAAATTAGATGAAAAAAATGAAGGCTACAATAAGTGAAATGAAAGAAAATGCACAGGGAACCAATAGAGATGGTAGAAAAACTGGGAATTAAATCAATGGAGTGGAACAGGAGGAAGAAAGAAACAACCAAACAGAAAAGAGGGGAGAAACATGAATTCAAAAAAATGAGGAGAGGTTTAGGAACCTCCGGAACATCTTTAAATGTCCCAACATCCGAATTATAGGGGTACCAGAAGGGAAAGAGGAAGAGCAACAAGTGGAAAACTTATTTGAACAAATAATAAAGGAGAACTTCCCCAATCTGGCAAAGGAAATAGACTTCCAGGAAGTCCAGGAAGCTCAGAGAGTCCCAAAGAAGTTGGACCCAAGGAGGAACACACCAAGGCACATCACAATTACATTACCCAAGATTAAAATGAAGAAGAGAATTCTAGAAGCAGCAAGGGTAAGGGCACAGTCGCCAACAAAGGAGTTCCCATCAGACTGTCAGCTGATTTCTCAAAAGAGACCTTACAGGCAAGAAGGGGCTGGAAAGAAGTATTTGAAGTCTTGAAAGTCAAGGTCCTACATCTAAGATTGCTCTATCCAGCAAAGCTGTCATTTAGAATGGAAGGGCAGATAAAGCACTTCTCAGATAAGGTCAAGTTGAAGGAGTTCATCATCACCAAGCCCTTATTATATGAAATGTTGAAGGGACTTACCCAAGAAAAAGAAGATAAAAAAGAGGACAGTAAAAAGACAGCAAACTCACAGATATTAGCAACTACACCTAAAACAAAAGCAAACTAAGCAAACAGCTAGAATAGGAACAGAAACACAGAAATGGAGATCACATGGAGGGTTAGCAACAGGGGAGTGGGAGGAGAGAGGGGGAAAAGGTACAGAGAATAAGTAGCATAGACAGTAGGTAGAAAATAGACAGGGGGAGGGCAAGAATAGTGTGGGAAAAGCAGAAGCTAAAGAACTTATGATGCACGGACATGAACTAAAGGGGGGAGTGTGGGTGGGTGGGGGTGTGCAGGGTGGAGGGGAATGAGGGGGGAAAATGGGACAAGTGTAATAGCATAATCAATAAAATATATTAAAAAATAAAAAAAAAGAAAATGATGTTTAAAGTATAATAGAGGCACCAATAAGAGAAAATGAATTGATTAGTTATTCAAATCTATGAAAATATACTAAAGTAATTTTAATGGTAATAGTAATTTTGATATAGTCCCTTTGTTGCAAAGACATTAGTAATTAAAACACTATTTTTGAAAAGTGTACGAAATAACTGTTATCTCCATTGTACAGATACACAGAGATGCAGTGATCCTTTTTCCTAAGGCACACTAACTGGTGAACCTTGATTTGCATTTTGTTCTCTCTGAAGCACCTTACATTTCAAATCAGATTCATGAATTTCAGAATATTCATTTATATTTTGTCCTACAAAATGGTCAGCATAACTCTGGATTTTTCCATGCAATTTTGGGTTGAATTAGCACATTTGGTTAGAGGTTTGTGCTAATGATACCAATCTAATTAGTTTGTTTCCTATACAAACTAGGTAGCTTTGCTCTGTTTTCAATCCCAAATTGCACCCCAGTGGCTGTTTTGAAATCATGTGACTTTTTTTACAAGGATGTCTTATCGAGGCAGTGTGGATGTGTTAGTGAAATCCATAACATTATTCCCAATAATAAATGTGCTGTGCCTTATTGATGCTGAGTCAGTCATATAATCTTCACATGTCAATTTTATCTAGTTTACTACTCTAGTCTACTTCATGTAGCATATCTTTGTGGGTGCCTGATGGGGTGAAGCTTATCTGGGTGATCCACAGGCCAGCTATTAGCACCTCTGTGAACTATTTAAGGCTACAGCTAAAAACTAGTGTGAAAACTCTGTCTCTTGAGGAATGCCATGGCCTATTCAGTTCAGAATTCACAGGTCCTGAGTTTTATAGTATGTTGGTGAACTTAAACTTTAGAAAACCCGTTACCCTCTTATGCATTCCTTAATTTGTGTATCTAAAAGGGTTTTTAGAATATAATTCGTGTCTCCTGGGTAGAATATTATACCCCCCTTTTTAAATCACTTCATGCTTTCACAAATTAAAAAGAGGCAATATCTTTAGTAATCTCACCATAACATAACAATAGACCATTGGTCTCTTAAACAGGATAAAGAAGAAGATAACTTAGCTAATATAGTATGTTATTATAAACAAAAGAAAAAAAATAAAGAGGAGAGTTCCTTTAAAATAATCCTCATTTAAAGCATAATGTTGCAGGCTTAGAAAAAGAAAGCACCAACCATTTACTAATAACCCTGAGTCCTAAAACGTTGAAGAAAATTTAGCCCTCTCCCAATATTTTTAATATAGGGCATTTAAGCTTTTGGCATTTCATGGAAATGGAAATTTTAGATAGCAATACTGACAGCAGTAGAGTACCAAGGATTTGATAAACGTAGGATTTATGCTGGAGCCTGAATAGATAGAGGACTTAGTGAGTGACGGGAGGTCAGAGCATTAGGGTGATCCCCCAGGATTCTAGTCTAAGTAAGAGCATGGGTGGAGTTGTTGTTAACTAAGAGGGGAAAGAATGGAAGAGGAATGGATTGGGCAATGGAACAGGAGCAAGAACTGTTTTTGATATAACTGTGAACCTGTTAGATTGTAGGTAAAAAATCACATTTTGCCAGTTCATTGAGAATAGATCTGGACTGGGTATATAAATTAAAGACTTGGCAAAATGGACAGTATTTCAAGCTATAGAAGTGAACAAAATAATTTAGAGACTATGTTATGGGTAGAATTGTTAAATCCTCAAATTCACACATCTTCACCCCTTCCCTATATCCTGCAATAAAGAATTGTTTGAAATCTAAAATTTTAGTATCCCATAATGTGGACTTATTTGGAAATAGGGTCTTTAGTGAGGTAAACAGGTTAAAATTAGGTCATTAGGAGTCTAATCTAATATGAAATGGTGTCCTTATAAAAAGGAGACATTTTCATACAGATACATGCAAAGGAAGAACCAACCCCATGTGAAGGTGAAGGTGAAGGTGATAAGGGTGATGCTTCTGTAAGTCAAGGAGCAGCAAAGATTGCCAGCCAACTACTAAGAGATAGGAGAGAGGCATGAAACAAATTCTTCTTCATGGATCTCAGAAGAATACCTTGATCTTGGACATCTTACATCCAGAATTGTGAGACAATATGTTTCTGTTTAAACCACTCAGTTTATGGTACTTTGTTATGACAACCCTACCAAACTAACACAGAATGCATGCTTTGAGAAAATATAAGAGCTTTCAAAACTGAGCTCTGAAGTGTTCCAATATAGAACTATCTAAGAAAGCAGAGAAACACACAAATGAGGCTGAAATTGAGAGGTCAAAAAATTTGGTAGAATACAAATGGTGTGATGGAGAGAGAGAGAGAGAGAGAGAGAGAGAGAGAGAGAGAGAGAGAGAGAGAGAGAGAGAGAGAGAGAGAGAGACACATGAAGAAATTGGTCAACAGTTCTGCAGGTAACTGAAAGACAAGCACTGTGTTTTTAAGTTGCAATTGGTTCTAAAATTCTAGGATTCTATTATCTGCTTTAGAGGAGAGGTGGATCAAGGATAAATAAGCTCATTTAAAAAAAATAAGTTGCACTCTTAACAGCAAGGTCACAGGGTGTCTGTTAGGCTCAAAACTAATTTCTTTTTTCTGGAGACCCTAAATGATGTTTTAAAAAACTTTTTAATTGATAACTTGAATTTTGACACCAGTTTTGATGTGTGGGTTTTTTGACACCACCAAGCAATACCCCACACCACCTTGGAGTCCTACAGTTAAACTCAATTCTGATACTGTTTACCTGAAGATAATGTCAGATCCTCCAGACTAAGGGCTCAGTTCCACAAGAGTGACCCCTGCTTCAGATGCCAATCTCAAGTCCAAGCTGTTACCTGTGCCTGTGACTGACACAATAATCAGAGGTTCCCAAGATCCCCTCTTTGGAGTCAGTTATTTGCTACAGTGGTTCACAATTCAGAAAAACATTTTAGTTACTAGATTACCAACTTATTACAAAAACATTTAAGTCAGGAATAGATGGAAAAGATTCATAGGGTGAGGTGTGGCGAAGGGGCACGGAACTCCCAAGCTCTTAGACCACTCCCCACAAACCTCCATGTGCTTACCAACCTGGAAGCTTTCTGAACCCAATCTTTTCTGGGCCTCACTGCATAGGCAAGTTTGATTAATTCATTCACAACCTGGGATTGAACCCAATATCTAGCCCCTGTTCCTTCCCCCAAGGTCAGGGTGGGACTAAAAGTTCTAATACCCCTATTGCGTGGTTGGCTCCATTTGCCACCATACCACATCCTTAGGTTACTCTCCAAAAATCAAGTCACAAAGACAGTTTTTCTATTCTCATAGCTAGGAAATTCCAAGGGTTTTAAGGGCTCTGTGCCAGGAATGGAGGTGAAGTCCACATACATACCACTTATTATGAATCACAATTTCACAATAATGTAGTTACATGGCTCAAAATTTAAAAGTGGAAAGTTTCCTTCTTTTTATTTTTTTTATTGTTGTTCAAGTACAGTTGTTTCCATTTTCCCCTCAGCACTCCCCACCACCCTACCCGCCCCCACCTGCTACCCTCAAACCTACCCTACTTTGGCTTTGTCCTTGGTGACTCTGCCCTTTCAGTCCCCCTTTATCCTCACTCCTCCCCTCTGGTTACTATCAGTTTGTTCTTTATTTCCATGTCTCTGGTTCTATTTTACTTGCTTGTTTGCTTTGTTGACTAGGTTCCATTTATAGGTGAGATCATATGGTATTTGTCTTTCACCACCTGGCTTATTTTGCTCTCCAGTTCCATCCATGTTGTCACGAAGGGTAGGAGCTCCTTCTTTATTTCTGCTGCATACTATCCCATTGTGTAAACGTACTATCATTTTTTGATCCACTCATTTACTAATGGGCACTTAGGTTGCTTCCAGGACTTGCCTATTGTAAATAACATTGTTGTGAACAATGGGTGACATACGTTCTTTTGGATTGGTGTTTCGGGATTCTTAGGGTATAATCCCAGCAGAGTAATTGCTGGGTCAAAAGGAAGTTCCATCTTTAGTGTTTTGAGGAAGTTCCATGCTGTTTTCCACACTGGCTGTACCAGTCTGCATTGACACCAACAGTGCACTAGGGTTCCCTTTTCTCCACCTCCTCTCCAACACTTGTTTGTTGTTCATGATGGCCATTCTCACTGGTGTGAAGTGATATCTCATTGTGGTTTTAATTGCCATTTCTTTGATGGCTAGTGATGCTGAGAACCCTTTCATATGTCTCTGGGCCCTCTGTATGTCCTCCTTGGTTCTTTGCTCATTTTTTAATTGGATTGTTTACCTTCCTGGAGTGGAGTCATGTGAGTTCTTTATATATTTAGGAGATCGGACTCTTGTCTGATGTATCATTGGAAAATATATTTGGCCAATATATCCATACGGTTAATTCACTTTTCATTTTGCTGATGTTTTCTTTAGCTGAGCAGAAGCTTTTTATTTTGATGAAGTTCCACTTGTTTATTCTTTCCTTTATGTCCCTTGCTCTAGGGGACTTACCGTTGAAAATATTGCTGCATGGAATATTTGAGATTTTCCTTCCTATGCTTTCCTCTAGGACTTTTATGGTGTTGTGACTTATATTTAAGTCTTTTATCTATCTTGCGTTTATTTTTGTGTATGGTGTAAGTTGGTGGTTGAGTTTCATTATTTTGCATGTAGCTGTCAGTTGTTGAAGAGGCTCTTTTTATTCCATTTTATGCTTCTGCCCCCTTTGTCAAATATTAATTGACTATAGAGACTTGGGTTTATTCCTAGGCTCTCTATTCTGTTCCATGAATGTATATCTGTTCTCATGCCACTACAGACTGTTTTGATTACAGTGGCCTTGTAATATAGTTTAATGTCAGGTATTTTGATTCCTCCTAGTTTGTTCTTTCTTCTAAAAATTGCTTCAGCTATTTGGGGTAATTTATGGTTCAATATACATTTTTTAAATGTTTGTGCTGTATCTGTGAAATATGTCATTGGTATTTTAATAGGAATTGTGTTAAATCTATAAACTGCCTTGAGTAGTATGGACATTTTGGTGATGTTAATTCTTCCAACCCATGAACCCATAAATGGAAGCCATATATGCTTCCATTTATTTGTGTCTACCTTAATTTCTTTCTTTAGTGTTTAGTTTTCTGAGTACATATCCTTTACCTCCTTGGTTAGGTTTTTTCCTAGGTACTCTATTTTTCTTGATGCTATGGCAAATAGGATTTTTCCCTGATTTCTGCTTCTGATATTTTGTTATTTGTGCACAAAACTGCCTTCCATTTCTGAATATTGACTTTGTATCCCACTGTTTTGCCGAATTCTATTAGGTCGAGTAGTTTTTTTTGGTGGAGTCCATAGGGTTTTCTATGTACACTATCATGTCATCTGCAAACAATGACAGTTTAGATCCTCCTTTCCAATTTAGATGCCTTTTGTTTCTTTATCTTGTCTGATCGCTGTGGGTAGGACTTCCAATACTATGTTGAAAATAAGTGGTGAAAACAGACATCTTTGTCTTGTTCCCAGTCTCAGTAGGAAAGCTTTTGGTTTTTGCCCATTGAGTATGATGATGGCTGTAGGTTTTTCAAATATGGCTTTTATTATATTAAGGTATGCTCCTCCTATGCCCACTTTACTGCGTGTTTTTATCATAAATGGGTGCTATACCTTACCATATGCTTTTTCCGCATCTATTGCTGTGATCATGTGATTTTTGTTTTTCCTTTTGTTTATGTGATGTTTTATATTTATTGATTTGTGAATACTGTACTGTCATTGTATCATTGAGATGAATCTCACTTGATCATGGTGTATAATCTTTTTAATATATTGCTGGATGTGCTTTGCCAATATTTTGTTGAGGATTTTAGCATCTATGTTCATTAGCAATATTGGCCTGTAGTTTTCTTTCTTTATTGTGTCTTTATCTGGTTTTCAGATTAGGATGATGCTGGCCTCATAAAAAAGAGTTTGAGAGTCTTCCCTCTTCTCTGATTTTTTTTTTTTTTGAATAGTTTGAGAAGGAAAGGGGTTAACTCCTCCTGAAATATTTTGTAAAATTCCCCTGTGAAACTGTGTGGTCCAGGGCTTTTGTGTGCCAGGAGTTTTTTGATTACTGCTTCAATTTCGCTAGCTGTTATCAGTCTGTTCAAGCTTTCTGCTGCTTCTTCATTGAGTTTTGGAAGATTATATTTTTCTAGAAATTTGTCCATCTCACCCAGGTTTTCAAATTTCTTGGCATATAGCTCTTCATAGTAATTTCTTACAATGCTTTGTATTTCTGTGGTATCAGTTGTAATCTTTTCTTTTCATTTCTGTTTTTATTCATGTGATTCCTCTCTCTTTTTTCTTGATATGTCTGGTTAAAGGCTTGTTGATTTTGTTTATCTTTTAAAAAACCAGCTACTGGATTTATTGATCCTTTGAATTGTTCTTTTAGTCTCTATCTCATTTAATTCTGCTCTGATCTTGGTTATGTCCTTCCTTCTACTTTCTCTGGGCTTTGTTTTTGGTCCCCCAGTTCTTGTAAATGTAGAGTTAGTTTGTGTATAGAAAATGTTTCTATCATTTTTGGGTAGGCCTGTATTGCTATGAACTTCTTTCTCAGGACTACCTTCGCTGTGTCCCATAGGTTTTCGACTGTTGTTTGTTCATTTTCATTTGTTTCCGGAAGCTTTTTTATTTATTCCTTGATCTCATCATTAGCCCATTCATTGTTTAATAGCATGTTCAATCTGCATGAATTTGAATGGTTTTGAATTTTTTCCTTGAGATTGGTTCCTAGTTGTCAGGCCCTTGTTGTCTGAGACAATGCTTGATATAATTTCAATTTTCTTGACTTTGTTGAGGCTTGTTTTGTTTCCTATGATGTAGTTTATCTTTGAAAATGTTCCATGTACATATGAAAAGAAAGTGTATTTTGCTTCTTTGGGATGAAAAGTTATATATATAATCAGTTAAGTCCATTTGATCTAGGGCATTGTTCAATGTCACAGTGTCCTTGTTGATGTTTTGTTTGGAGGATCTGTCCACTGTTGACAGTGGGGTGTCAAATGTCCTCATATACATGTGATACTGTCTATATCTTTCTTGAAGTCCTCTTAGATTTTCTTTATATATTTGGGAGCTCCCATGTTGGGTGCATATGTGTTTCTAATGCTTATGTCTTCTTGATGGATTCTTCCCTTGAGTATAATATTCTAAGTCTCTTCTATGGTCTTTGAATGAAGTCTATTTTGACTGATATAAGTGTTTCTACCCCTGATTTTTTCCTGTCCATTTGCTTGGAATATTTTCCCAACCCTTTACATTCTGTGTGTGTATGTCTTTGTTCTGAGGTGAGTCTCTTGTAGCAGCATATATGCGGGTCATGTTTTCTTATCCATTCAGCTACCCTATGTCTTTTTGTTGGAGCATTTAATCCACTTAAATTTAAGGTTATTATTGATAGGTAGTTAATCATTTTGCCTCTTGTGCTTGTGTTCCTTCCTCTCTCATTTTTTTTTTCCTTTTCTTGAAACAGACCCCTTAGCATGTCTTGTAGTGCTGGTTTGGTGGAGGTGTATTCTTTTAGCCTTAGATTGGCTGGGAAACTCCTTTTTTTCACCTTCCATTTTAATTGAGAGCCTTGCTGGGTAGAGTCCTCTTGGTTGCAGGGCTTTGCATTTCATTACTTGGAATATTTCTTGCCATTCCCTTCTTGTTTCTAGAATTTCTGTTGAGAAATCAGATCCTAACTTTATTGGAACTTCCTTTTATGTTACTTCCTATTTCTCCCTTGCTGCCTTTAAGATTCTCTCTTTGTCCTTAAATTTTGGCATTTTAATTATGATGTGCCTTGGAGTGGGCCTCTTTGGGTTCATCCTGATTGGGAACCTCTGTGCTTCCTGAACTTACATGGATTTTCCCCTCTCCAGGTTAGGGAAGTTTTCTGTCATTATTTTTTCAAACATGTTTTCTATCCCTTGCTTCTTTTCTTCTCCTTTTGGTATTCTTATAATTTGAATGCTGTTGCATTTCATGTTGTCCTCAAGTTCCCTTAAGCTATCTTCATACTTTTTAAGTCTATTTTTATGCAGCTGTTCTACCTGGGTATTTCTTTCTACCTTGCCTTCCAGCTCACTAATTCTATCCTCTGCTTCACCAGCCTGCTTGTAATTCCTTCTAGCGTATTTTTTTAATTTCATATATTGTATTCTTCATTTCTTTCTGGTTCTTATTTGTAGTTTCTATTTCCTTTTTCATGTTGTTTTAGGTGCTACTTAGTTCCTTGTAGTTGTCAGTGAGTTTCTTGAGCATCCCTATAACCATTTTTTTGAATTCTATGTCTGATATATTGCTTGCCTCCATTTCATTTAGCTCTTTTACTGGAGAACCTTCCATCCCTTTTGACTGTGGGTTCTTTCTTTGTCTCCCCATTTTAGGTGATTCTTTTTGTTTGTTTCTGGGATTCCAGATGCTCTTCTTTGACAGATTTCTTCATAGGGCAAACTTCTGTGGTGGGGGTTCTGTGGTACTCAGTGGTGCAGTCTCTTCGATCTCCTTGTCTGGATGTTCTAGGGTTGCTCTTTGTTATGTTTGTGTGGGCTTTCTTGTTGTACTTGGTGCCTCAAGGTTGGGGACTCTGTCTGGTCTATAGTAATCACAGGTGCCCAGTTTCCAGCCCACACCCTCAGAACACTGTGCAACCTGCACTGTCCACTCTGTGCATTTGTGCTAATAATCTACCTTGTTTTGTGACCCTTTGGTTAGTCTACAAGGTGCACTGAATGGGAACAAATCATATGTACCCTCTTCCATTTTTGCTGACCTGGCCACTGCATGCGCATGAGGTCCCTGCACCGGCCTCAGTTCCACAGTTGGAAGAAGTCTCTCTGGGGGCTGCTGCCTCTTAGAGCCCTGATGACCCCTCTGATCATTCTGTGAGGTGCCCTGATTAGGAGCAGATTGCATCCCCATTCCTCCTCTTTGCTGGCCCTGCTTCTGGGTGCATTAGGCCCTTGCGTGTGTGAGGTCCCTGCATGGCAGCTTAGTTCTTTTTTTTTTTTTTTTTT
>PVKU01017351.1:0-11764 GCA_004027475.1 Anoura caudifer | reverse complement strand
GACAAGGTACAGAGAACAAGTAGCATAGACGGTGCGTAGAAAATAGACAGGGGGAGGGCAAGAATAGTGTGGGAAATGTAGAAGCTAAAGAACTTATGACACATGGACATGAACTAAAGGGGGGAATGTGGGTGGGAGGGGGTGTGCAGGGTGGAGGGGAGTGAAGGGGGGGAATGGGATAACTGTAATAGCATAATCAATAAAATATATTTAAAAAAATATCAGGGTCCAGCTCAGGTAACTTGATCTGTACATGTGGGCCAAGATGAGAACTACTGTGACTAGAAATGCAATTTCTTTAGAGGTGGACAAAGAAATGGAATTTACAGTGCCCATTATGATTAGCTGTTGGGCCTATATCAATTTCTGTAACTTGCTAAACAGGTATTTGAAAGATGACATTAATAATATCGCTGTCATGTGGATTGTTGTGCAGAATCCATAGAGACTATATACAAAATGCTTAGCATATGCTTGGTACAAAGGGAGCACTCAATAAATAAGAGATACCATTATTATTAAGTTATTATTACTGTTACTGTAGAAGCTTATCATTTAGTCAAGGTTAAAATATCTGATAATATAAACTAGGAAGGAAGCAAGTCTGGTCAAATTCAAGCGTGGTTCTTGAGGTCTATAATTCTCTAGGAGCACCAGCAGCCTGATCCAGGCTGGCTTCCTGGGACAGGCCAGCAGAGGACACTTTAGGGCTTTTTCTACTCTCATGTAGGTTTATGCAGAAATGGAGCCACCCCACAGGCCATCAGCCAGACTGACTATAGATAACCATTCTACCTTGCAGAAGAGATAGTGTTAGGACCATGTAATTTAGTGTTTACCCTCTCCTTGCTGCCACTTTCTCTTCTTTACCAATCCCTTTATAACTCTAAATTTGGAGTCAAATCTCCAAGTCCTTTTAGAATAAAAGATGAAATAGGCATATGAAATTTGAAACTGGAATCATAGAGTCTTTTATTTATTAATTTCACCAGTATTCACTGAGTACCTAATGGGTGGGTGGAAGAGACAGGATACAGTGATGAGTAAAAGGAATAGTCCCTCCCCCACCACACCACCCCAACAATCTTACAGGGAAGTCAGCAATTGAAAAGAGTGCTAAAGGTTAAGAGAAAAAGCAGATGCAGAGGAATATTACCTAAGGTGTAGGGATTAAGAAAGACCTCTTTGAACAAGAGGGGTTTCAGTTTTCTCCTAAAAAATGAGCAGCAGAGAGGAGGCACTCCTCAATAAGGTTTAATTGGTAGGGGAGTGAAGGAAGGAGGAAGGGCAGAGAGGGATTGGGAAGAGCTGTCAGGAGCTGTAATTAGAGGCAGACTCCCCTTTCCAACCTACCTAGCTACAGTCCAGAGACAGTGGCACCTCTTAGTTGGCCCCAGAATGCACTTATAGAAGGGCAACCTGTTTCCATGCCTCTGACAGGTCTGATTTCTTACTAATATTCCTATCTTTATTTTGTCACCCCTAAAAGTTAATTCTAGTGGTTCCAGGGCTCATTCCTGAGACTTCTTAGAAATGGTGCCATTTCCCTTCTTTCTGAAATTACTATTGCTATATTTTTAGTATGTTTGGGGAGAGTAGAAAGCATTGCTTACCTCTAGTTTTCCATATAACCACTTCTTATGACTACCCCCTTTACATACTTTTTTTAAAAATCCGGGCTATCCAGCCTGAATTAACTTTTCTGTAAGAAAAGGTCTTTCGTGGTTTATAAATTTTAATGCAGGATGCTAACTGCCAGGATATTTTTGGACTACAACCAGGGGTTTAACCAGCTGCCCTTAACAGATGAAATGAGGCAAGCCTGCCCCTGCACCTGGAACACAGTGGCTCTTTCATCGTTCATTTTCAAAGTCATGACACCTCCTGGTTTTAACCTCAGGATGTCAAGAATTTTCTTTTAAAACCTGTTTCCTGGAAATAGGTCTTTGCTGTGCTAATGAATAATTTTTCACTTCACATTTTTTAAGGTGCATAAATTCTATTTTTTTCCTCTTGCAAATAAAAATACCCCAGGGTGTGGGGGGCCATGGTAAGCATCTTCTCTGTATTAAATTGTACAGGACATCCCTGTCCTGGGGTTTTAAATATTTCATTGGCAACAAGGGATTCTTACACTGCCCTATTCATTCCCTCTTCCTCCTCAGACACTGGACTGATTATTTTGATTTAAAGTGCTGAGTAAGAGAATGTGGCCTGAAAATTAGTCTCTTAAGTGAATGCTGGAGCCTTTAGCCACGTAGGAACCTGCTGTGGTGGCTATTTAAAGTCCTTTATTCAATGCTGCATTTAAGGAAAGCTGGGTTTTTGAGATTTCACTCCAACCTATGTTTTCTCATCCTTTCCTCCCCTACCCTGAACAGTTCTCTTGGAGTTGGAGCATGGCTCTAAGCTGGCAAAGTACCTTTGTGCAAAAATTTAAAAGGTTCTCTTGAGGACTTCCAGCCAAGGTGGAGGAATAGGTAGATACACTCTGATTCCTCATACAACAAAAGAAGGACAACAGCAAATTTAAAAACAAAAAAATACTCAGAAATGCCAGAAAATCAAACTATATGGAAGTCCAACAACTAAGGAAATAAAGAAGAAACATTCATCCAGACTGGTAGAGGGGCAGAGATGGGCAGCTGGGGTGTAGAGGACTTGTGGCAAGGTGGTGGCTGGAGGACCGGGCTGAGCAAGGCAGCAGCTGGTGGACTGGGCAAGGTGATGGATGCCAGAGTGGGAGCCACCTGTTATCCCACATTTGTGTGCAGATAAACTGGGTGGAACAAATGGGGAATAAGACAGACTGTGTAACCCAGGATTCCAGTGTAGGGAAATAAAGCCTCAAAATCTCTGACTGGAAAAAAACCTGTGGGGGTTGAGGTGGCAGGAGAAATTCCCAGCCTCATGGGAGAGTTCATTGGAAAGACCCACAGGGTCCTAGGACATACACAAGGCCACCTACCTGGGAATGTACACCAGAAGGGCCCATTTTGCTTGGGGGTATCAGAGGAAGTGACTGAAAGCTGATCAAGAGCTGAACAAGTGACATTGTTTTTCCTCTTGGATCTCTCCCTAATGGACAGAGCCACAATACAGCAAACATGGCTTGCCCTGCTCTGGGTGAATACCTAAGGCTTCACTGTTTACTATATAACAGGTGTGCTGAGACAAAAAAAATATGGCCCAAATGAAAGAACAGATCAAATCTCCAGAAAAAAATAGAACTAAGTGATGAAGAGATAGCCAATCTATCAGGTACAGATTTTAAAACACTGGTAATCAGGATGCTCACAGAATTGGTTGAGTATGGTCACAAAATAGAGGAAACAGTGAAGACTGTGCAAAGTGAAAGAAAGGAAAATGTACAGGTAACCAACTGTGATAGGAAGGAAACCAGAATCCAAATCAATGATTTTGAGCAGAATTAAGAAATAAACATTCAACCACAATGGAATGAGGAAACACGAATTCAAAAAAAAATGAGGAGAGGCTTAGGAACCTCCAGGACATCTTTGGACATTCCAACACATGAATCATAGGGGTGCCAGAGGAGAAGAACAAGAGTAAGAAATTGAAAACTTATTTGAACAAATAATGAAGGAGAACTTCCCCAATCTGGCAAAGGAAATAGACTTGCAGGAAGTCCAGGAAGCTCAGAGAGCACCAAAGAAATTAGATCCAAGAAAGCACACACCAAGGCACATCAAAATTACATTACCCATGATTAAAGATAAAGAGAGAATCTTAAAAGCAGCAAGAGGAAAGGAGACAGTTGCCTACAAAGGAGTTCCCATGCGAACATCAGCTGATTTCTCAAAAGAAACCTTGCAGGCATGAAGGGCCTGAAAAGAAATATTCAAAGTCATGAAAGGCAAGGACCAACACCCAAGATTACTCTATCCAGCAAAGCTATCATTTAGAATGGAAGGGCAGATAAAGTGCTTCACAGATAAGGTCAGTTTAAAAGAGTTCATCATCACCAAGCCCTTATTATATGAAGTGTTAAAGGGACTTTTATCTAAGAAAAAGAAGAAGACCAAAATTATGAGCAGTAAAATGCCAACAAGCTCACAACTATCAACAACCAAACCTAAAAAAAAAAAAAAATAACAAAGACAAAAATGAACTAAGCAAACAACTAGAACAGGAACAGAGTCACATAAATGGAGATCACTTGGAGGGTTATCAGTGGGGAGGAGGTGGGGGGAGAATGAGAGAAAAGGTACAGGGAATAAGAAGCTTAAATGGTAGGTACTGAATAATCAGGGAGCTTAAGAATAATATAGAAAATGGAGAAGCCAAAGAACTTATATGTATGACCCATGAACATGAACTAAGGTGGAGGAATGATGGTGGGAGGGGTGTACAGGGTGAAGGGGAATAAAAGGAAGAAAAAAATGGGAGAACTGTAATAGCATAATGAATAAAATATATTTAAAAAAATAAGAAATAAGAAATAAAAGGTGCTGTCTTGAGGGCAGTGGATCTGTGGGGACACACTTCTGAATGCTCTGTGTGCTGTCATCTTGACCAGCATACAATGCTAATGGGAGAATAAACAACATCCCTTCCTTGGGTTTATCCCAGGGAGCACAGCCAGCTGTTGGCTTATTTGCCTCCATGCAGAGCAGCTTTGTTCATTGTGTGAACTAAACAGCAAATATGGATGTTTTGCTGGAATGCAGAACTTTTTTCTTAGCGAGCCCTGTCCATTTATTCTTGTTGAACCATTGGCAACTTATTCAGAAGACTTCAAATAATGCATTTGTGAAAAAAACGTAGTGGTTTTCCCAGTAAGACAGTGCCTTTGGAAGGAGATAAGCTAGCATTGAAGATTGCCAGCTGTCTCCATTGAGATGGAGGTAAAAAGTTGTCTTAGGCCCAGTGTTCCTGCTGGGAAAAATTGCTTGATTGACCCTTTTGCATTATGTAAATGAAAAATATCACAGAAACCGCTACTTCCAAGATATTTTTAAACACGACCTTTCGTAGTTTGTAAAAAACTCCTTTTCCAGTGGTTTTGGTATGTAAATGTTGAAAAATACCCTTGAGGAAGAGCCTGCTAGAAAGAAAAAAAAATGAGGCCTTCACTTTCTCCCCAGAAGTTTCAAAGTTATTAAAACACATCAGATGAACTGCAGCCTGCAGTTTGGAAAGTATCCCAAGAGGCCTAAAGAGACTCTTCTTGAGGGAGTCTGGCCTGGGTCTGCAGGTAGTAGCAAGGTAAGGGTTACAGGACTCCCAGTGAAATTTGAATTGCAGATAAACAATATATTATTTTTAGTATAAATATACCCATGTAATACTTGGGACATACTTATACCAATAAGTTACTTGTTGCTTATCTGAAATTCAAGTTTTTTTGGACATCAGTATTTTTATTGGTGAATTACTGCCCATGAGGTATTATGTGGCAATGGCTATGAGCTACAGAGCTGCAACTTGGGGAGCCTTAGTGTGAGTGCATTGGACTGCATCACAGTAGGCAGTGGGAGCACACAGGACCCATTAATCAAGCACATGACAGAGACCTGCAAAGATGTCATTGTGGTACTGGGCACAGCACTAGCCCAATGGGAGGGCAGCAACAGAGGACAGGGTGCCAGGCACCCGAGATCTGTATTTTCTAGCTCCATCTTCTCAGGTGGAAGAAGTCAGAGGCTGATGTAGAGGTGAGGGTTTGATGAATTAATTTGAAACCCAGGAAATAGCAGATGTGAATTTACTGTTTTTCTACATTGGTGAAGGGACATCTGCTTGGTGCAGAGGACTTTTGGTTACTGTAATAAGAACAGAAGAGAAGTGTGTTCTGCAGACCCCCAGGTGGTTCCCAGCCTCAGGCTCAGCTGGAATCTCAGTCTAACCAGGTATGAGGAAAAGGAGGAAGCGAGTGGGGTGAGGGGACAGTGAGCAAAATAACAGCTAGAAGACAGTGCACTAGTGAGCACAGCCCAACAGGCACAGAGGTGAAATGGGAAGTGGTAGATGATGAGTATGGAACAGTAGTTAGGCTCAAGACCACCAAGAACTTGATAAAAGAGCTGGAATCTTTTGAAAGTGGGGCAGTATCAAACATTTTTTTAAAAGCTCTTTCTTCAAACAATACATGATTAATTAAATAAAAGACAGAAAAGTGGCCCCTCCAGAGGGACAAGGTGCCAATGTCCTGTACTGCAGCAAACAGTAAGGTTTGACTATACCTGATTTGCTACCCAATGTTTGATGCCACTCTTTGGGACTTTCTTTTTCAAACTGTGGTACCTGGGTCATCTTTAAAAATTGAGATATTAGCTCTTCTACATACTACCCAAGTGACTTTGGACTCATTTCTCAGCCTTTCCATGCCTTGGTTTACTTGTGTGTAGAGTGGAGGGAAAAATGAACACTTCTAAGGTTGAGGTGGGTTAAATAAGGGCAGTGTCAAGCCATTCCATGTCCTCAGTATATGCTAGCTGCTAACAACAACAACAACAACAACAACAACAACAACAACAGCAACAGATATGAACCAACTATGTTATTATTTATTTTATTTCTGAGTACCACTCCAGACTTATGAAATAAAATTCCTGATTCTCACATTTAAGTTCAACTCTCCAGTGATTCTTAGGCTTTCTAAAACTTTGGAAACACTGACTTTTGCTTTTTTTTGAAAGAACAGCCATTGTTGGGGAAATTCATGTCCACTTATGGGGGAAGTTGTGCCCCTGAGACTCTGGGGGAATAGGAGCTTTCTGGTGCTCCCTGCCCCAAGCTGTGGGATAGCACCTCTTCGGGGCATGCCTCCCAACCTTCTAAATGTTCACTTTTACCCAAAAGCCTTGTCAGCCTTTCCAGCGTATTACTCCTTTTTTTTGTGGTAAGAATCTTAGACTTGTAGCAACCAAACATTTTGTGTCTGAATCAAGAAAGGAGTTCTGTTTTGTTTTAAAGGGTAAGAACCTTTTATTTTGATTTAATTAATGTAGCTATCTCTTTAAGATTCATAAAGATTGACAAAGAGATCAGGAAAAAAAGCAATTTCTCCATGCCCTTGGGGTTCTACTCATCACTTGCATGTATGCTCTCTGAAACCACATAGCAGACTTTACTAGGACCCCATTTTAAATAATAACAGAATCTGGCATCTTTACAGTTTCAAAGTATTACGTATCACAAAATTGGTCTTTCCTGCTTTATGGCAATAATGCAGTTTTAAGATATTTACACAGACATTTGTTTTGGCCTGAGTTATCATTTTATTAATTATATAAAAACCAAACCAAGAATTTGGGTGCTGCTTAGTCTAGGCTTCCTTTGAGCCACTCTGATTTTCTCTGTGCTTTTGCATCTCTTATAATCGCCCAGCAACTCTGAGCATGGCTTTATGGCTTTTGTCTCTCCTCTAAGTTGGTGTGAGTAATTTTCTCAATGATTAAGAAGAGAGAGCATCAAGGATGGGATTTATTTAAGCAGACACCTCACACTGAGATCTGGTTTCATGCAAACCACTTACCTAGAGACTCAAAACACATTAAACCATTTCTTGGCAAAATGGTAGGCTGTGTGTGCCCAGACCTCCTTCCTTCATCTCACCTACTACATCTCCTCAGCTTTTTATTACACGAGTGAGTCTGTAACTTGAAGCATTTAATTTTATTATTATTTTCTTGCAATGCTTTTTAAAATATATCTTATTGATTATGGTATTACAATTGTCCCATTCCCCCCCCCTTCACTCCTCTCCACTGTGCACAGCCCCTCCCACCTACATTCCCTCACTTTAGTTCAAGCCCATAGGTCATACGTACAAGTTCTTTGGCTTCTACATTTCCTATACTATTCTTAGCCTCCCCCTTTCTATTTTCTACCTACCATCTGTGCTACTTATTCTCTGTACCTTTTTCCCCTCTCTCCCTGATGCAGACACCAGCAAGGAGTGTTTTGAACTGTACATCTGATAGGTCAGCTGTCTCTTCATCATGTAGTTATATTTTTTCTGGATCTTTGACCTGTTCCTTCATTTGGGCCATTTTTTTTTCGTCTGGGTAGGCCTACTACATTTAAGGGGCAGAGCCTTAGGTATTCACCAGGGTGTGGCAACCCATGACACTGTGTGGTGGCTCTGTATGAGGAGGAGGAGTCCAAGAGGGAACAATGCCTTTTGCTCAACTCTTAGCCGGCTTTCACTCACTTCCTCCACTACTCACAAGCAAATGGGTCCTTCTGGTGCTGATTCCTGGGTGGGTGGGTTTGCGTATGTTGTAGGACCCTGTGGGTCTCTCCAATAAACTCTTCTGTGAGGTTGTAGTTTCTCCCACCACATCAACCTCCATAGGTATTTTTCAGTCAGAGGTTTTGAGGCTTTATTTCCCCACACTGGAACCCTGGGTTGTGCAGTCTGTCTCACTCCCCAGTATTCCTCCCAGTTTATCTGCATGCAAATGTGGGACTGCCCATTCTGCCAGCTCCCTCCTCACCCTGTCCTCCAGCCACCACCTTGCCATAGTCCTCTCCACCCAGTTGCCTTTATCTGCCCTTCATACCAGTCTGGATGAATGTTTCCTTTTTAACTCCTTTGTTGTCAGACTTTCATACAGTTCAACTTTCTATCAGTCCTGGTTGTTTTTTTTGTTTTTAAATTTGTTGTTGTCCTTTCACAGTTGTGGGAAGATGCACAGTGTATCTACCTATACCTCCATCTTGGCTGGAAGTCTCTCGCTTTATACTCCTTTATTCAAATGAAATACATCTTCCAATAGTCTCTTGAGAAGCAATGCGGAAATATAATAATTTTAGATCTTTCATGTCTGAAAAAGTCTTCATTTTACACATGCTCTTGGATATAGTTTATCTGGCTGTATAATTCTTGGTTGGAAATAATTTCTTTCCAAAATTTAGAAGGCATTGTATCACTGTCTATTAGCTTTCATGATGCTTTGAGGAGTACAAATAAGTTCAGAACCCTGGTCCTTTGTATGTGTCGTATATTTTTCTCTCTAGCAGCTTGTGAGAATCTCTGTTTGCTTATGATATTCTGAACTTTCACAGTGATAGACCTTGTAATCTTGCAGGACATGTGCTGGGCTCTCATATCCTTCAGTCTGGGAGATTTTTTGAATGATTTTGTTTAGTTTTTTTTGTTGTTCTTGAATTCTTATTATTTCAATGTTATAGCTCCTAGTCTTATCTTCTAAATTTCTTATCTATTTGCTTCTATTTTTATTTTATATCTGGTTGTTCTGTTTTCAGGGAGACCTTTATGTTATTGTAGAAGCTTTATTTAAGTTTTCTTGTCTACTACTATAGTCTTAATTTCCAAAAACTCTTTATTATTCTTTGAGAATTTCTTTTATATGAATCTTGCTCTTGTTACATAGATTTAATATTTTCTTATTTCTCTGAGGATATCAATGAGTTTTGTTTTGTTTTGTTTTCTCTGCATAATCTGTTTCCTCCAACTTGCTTTGTTTCACTAGCTTTAGTCTCTGTTATTCATGTTAGGGCAGGGGTCCAAAACCCTGCCTGCATATTAGAATCACCTAGGACATCTAAAATTCTAAAGTCCAGAATACATGCCAAACTATTTAAATCATTATCTCTGAGAATGAGACATAGGGATTAGTATTTTTGAAGCTTTCCAGGTGAGGTAATGAGGATTTTGTGGTTCAGTTAAAGTTGCTTCTCAAAGTTCTCTGTTGTTGAGTCAGGTTTCCTGGTTATGCCTAGGTGATTACCACTTATCCATCTGCCTCCAACTTGCAAAATTCTATTACTGCTTTCTCTTCTCTTTTTTCTTTTTTGACCTTTCTTGTGTGTGTGTGTTTGTGTCTATTGGCCATTTCACATGTCACTTTACTATTATTTTAATGGGGCTTAAAGAAAGAACAGAACATGTAGCAAGAGTAGATAAGAAAGGATATTTTGATGAGGTGAGCTTTGAACTTGAAGGGTCCTGTTGACTCATATACAAATAACAATAATCTTGACCTCACTTTATTCATTCAAAAAGAAGGTAATAGTTTACAAACCATTCACATTTCCTTTAAATGTGATAACATTAGCATCCTAGTCAGTCAAACAGTAAAACCTCATGTAATCAAGCTTCACTAAGTTATAATTAGTTTACTAAGTTATAATTAGTGATAATGGTCTAATAAACCAAGGTGCAGTTTTACTTTTGTTCTATATGACAGGGAGAGGATTCAATTAAAAATATTAGTGTAAACAAGATTGTAGATCAATAACCTGGATGAGAGAGAAAATATTCAAGGATATAAGTAGAGCTTATATGTAGAAAGGCAAACTAGTTCTTCAGATTACAAATGTTACTTGTTTGTGTGAATCTGATATGACACACAGTTGAACCATACTTTATTAGCTATTAATTTGTATTACTGAATTAGCAGAACTGAAATAAAATTTGTGCTTCATTTTTTAGCAAATTCCATAATTTTTTTACAGACTTCTCTCATCTACCTGAATTTGGAATTATTGAAGGCTTACAGTAATGGAAATAACAGAAAGACAAACTGTGAAATATAACATATTATAATTAATAAATCATCAAGCACAAGCAAGAAATTCAAGGCCTGTGAAATGTCATGCATTTTCACAGTTAATTAATACTAAATTATTTGGCATATTCAATTCTGTAGCTAGGTGAGAAGTTATTAAATTTAATTTCTTTCAAATTTACAATTTTAATTGTGAAATGGTGGTCCTCTTTTTAGTCTGTGGGACTATTATAAAACATGAGGGAAATTGTGCATCAGCCCCCTTGTTCATGATAGTATTGTTGATTTGTTTCTTTTTACTACCACCCATTGCTCTTTTCCTTCCTTCCTTCCTTCCTTCCTTCCTTCCTTCCTTCCTTCCTTCCTTCCTTCCTTCTCATCTCATGGATAAACATTCAATGTGTTGGTCTTTATGCACGAAGTTGACTGGAGTGTTTTCTCTAGTGTGTGGTTTGATGTGATTTGTGGATGTACCCCAAGATTTAGCTGCACAGCCTGCACTTTCAAGAATTTTTTGTGAAGAGTGCTGACTTTCCTTAAGAAGAGTCCCCCAGTTTTGCTCAGTCCTGGCTAGTACAGTCTGCTACAACAGCAGTCCAAGGTGATGTCAGTGGGCTGGTGACAAAAGAACTACATCAAGATTAATTTGATGTACTAGCATCATGCTAGTAGCTTCCAGCCTTGTTGAAGTAAAAGAAAAAAATATCAAACTCCCTTATATCAGCAGGTATATTGCTGAGAAAAATATATGACTAAAGGTTGTTTATATTCAGCAATTCCTTCAAGTAAGATTGAATTTCACTAACTACATCAGTATAAATAATCATGTAAGCAACACTTATAATATATACATGCTAATATTTAGTTAGTGTATCACTTAGGAATTTTTTATGGGTTCTAGAAATAGACCTCTAGCTCTGATGGATTAAATACCTGAAGATTTAAGATAAAGAAATCCAAACACCATTGAATCTCACAGGTATTCTAACACAGACTTCACACCATAAACCCAGGGAACCAGAACAAACAAATTTAAGAAGCTGAGGCTAACAAGAAGAGTCTGACAAACAATGGGAAGACAAAGAAACAACCCCCAAATGAAAGGAAAGGAGGAAGCCCCAGAAAGAATGCTAAATGAAATAGAGGCAGCTCAACTATCCGATTTTGAGTTCAAAGCAATGGTGGTCAGGAAGCTCCAAGAGCTCTCAATGAGCTACCAAAAACTACAAGGAAGCTACGATGAGCTCACTGCAAACTATATC